>CM046674.1:40136472-40436472 GCA_025594165.1 Tamias sibiricus | reverse complement strand
GCTTTGGGCCAACCCTCTCAGGACAGCCAATCATCTAACTTCTTCTCGTGTAATCTACAAGTATGTACTGAGTATGCAAACTAAGTGTCGACGTGTACTAAGACTTGTCATCCTAAAGGACCGACAGGGTGGCAGAAGATCAAAGGTGGCCAAAGATGGTGTAGGGTGCATTCAGCAAAGTGTATGTGGGACCCCAGGAAGGGGGAGAGGAAATAGAATAGGAAGCAAGACTATAAGACGGTGTAAAGAGTGAAGAGAGAGAAGACAGGAGACGGAAATGCAACCAGACGCTGCCATTGGCTCACAGAAGAGAAGGAGGTGGATGTAAAAACAGATGTGAGCAAGTGGAAGTCAAAGGGACAGGAACTCCAGCTGGGTCCGCGGTCCTAGTGGACAACAGGGAAGAGCGAAGGGGCAGGAGGTTGTCAAGCAGTTGAAAGAACTCCCATGAGAGTGAAGATGCAGGCAAGGGTCAGCACAGAGGGCGGTCAGGTGGTGCAGGGGATGGGGGTCTTGCAGGTAGACAGCCTTCTGAGTAAAGATGAGGCTGAAGCTGAAGGCTTGGTCGGTCACTTGGGTTGATTCTGGCACAGCAGGGACGTTCACTCAGTGTGAAGAGGTCAGCGACCAGGAAAAGGGAATTCTGCACCACAGGCTCAGTTACACGAGCTGGGAGTGAAGACCACCCACTTTGCTTGGGGGAGAGAGGGGTCGCCTTGCGTGGATCTGACCAGCTCTCCCCACCCAGGCCCGCCTAACGCAGCTCCGTGGTCAGCACACTCACACAGGTGCACTTGGTGCACTTTCACCTGGAGACTCCAGGGCCGAGGCTCCCAAGCACATTCTGATCACAACAAGCAATGAGTGTGGCTAACGTGGCATTCTACTCCAAGGTGCCAAAGGAGCTTCTGAGCAAGACCACGCCCCATCTCAGATCTGAACCACTTCACATTTGAACCATCTTCATCAACTCTGTCCAAGAGGGTCAACAAGTTTCTTCAGTTTTGTTTTGAGAGAGAAAAAAAAGAGGTGAAGAGAGACATGCACCAAAATAACCAGCTTTAACAAACGGCTACTGGTTTAAAAATAGTGCAGAGGCTTAAGTTTTTGCCTTTATCTCAGTGGTTGACCTTGCTAATACAGTATGTAGATCTCTTGCCAACTAATCGGTGGACTGTAAAGCACGGCTTCAAGCTGTGGTCAATGATCTGTAACAGGAATGAATGAGAGGGTTTTAGCAGCCAGGATCTGTAGCCTACTATCTGTATCTGACAGCTGTCACCCTCTCTGCAGAGGCCAAGGCCTAGACCTTCATTTAAAAGCAGCATGGCTGATCAGATTACGGGGACAGTGTGTCAAAACTGACTGCGCTGAACTAGGGAGACAGAAAGTGAATCTATAAATAGCGGCCTCACTGCCTCCAGGAGCACCGAGGGGAGCCGGCTCGGGGCAGCAACTGCAGCGGTGTGGTGCTGCGGCGGGGGGACAACGGCAGCCAGATCAGAAGTCCCGCTCTGCAACAGAGGCAATGGGAAGATCAGCTTTATGGGCAAGAATTTAAGAGAGTTACATTCTTGGTATTGGTAATGGTTGCAGAGCAATAATTGGTCTGAACCAACTTTATGAGCTAACAAGGTTCCCAGCACTTAATAATGTCCTCGGGGCACCAGGACACAGCAAGTCACCTTTCCCATAATGTGCTGGCTGTCTGCTTCTGACAGTCCATGGGGACTGCCAGTGTTGAGACACAGAGAGTGATAAAGTAAGAGGCTCTCCACTTGATATCTATTATAGATGTCAACTGGGTCTTCGACCAGAACAGCTGCACAAAGTGCTGGGGAGCGCGGCGTCATGAGGGTGAGTTATCTAGACATGCCGATGGTGCGGCTCGACGCTGGACACCACGGGTTACAAATGAGCCCGCTGACATTCTATGGTCTGTACCACCTCTTCCAAGAACCATTTGTCACTCTTCAAGGTTCCCGCCGATAAAACCGGGATGCCTAAAAATTTGTCAACAGCCCCAGAGAGTGACCCTGAGGCCGCGTCGGAGGGTGAGAAGCATGTGCCTGCTTGATGGCCTGTGAGCTCACAGACGCCTGCAGGCAGCAAGGCGGCACAGGTCTCTCCAGGTGCAGGGCTCCGCCAGCTTCAGTGTGGCTGCCAGGGATGTGGACATGGAGATGGAGAGTTCAGGAGAGGGCGCGGGGATGGGGCCATCAGAGGCAGGGCCTCATGCTGCCTCGCAGACCATGCCTCACTGACAGGGAGGTCCGCAAGTGATTTCTTTCCAAGGTTGGTGCAGTTGCTCTGGCTCTTTCGTGAAAAGGCCGACTTAAACACGATCTTCAAAACTAACAAAAACATGAAGAAAAAACCACTATTAACACCAGCGACGACTTCCCTAATCAGGCACTGTCCCAGAGCGCCACGCACACACGCCAGTCAGTCCTTAGGACCCGACGACACAGGGCCCCGTGTCATCCCAATTCCATGGATTAAAACCTGGGACACAGAAGGTCAAGTAAACGGCTCAAGGTCACACAGCAAGAGTCAGCATCCAGCTCAGGCAAGATGGCGCCCAAGCATGCTGTGTATTCTCCTTTACCCACAAAGACAGCCCCCTCAAGAGAAAACTGTATTAGAAAGGGGGAAGCTGTGCACCGAGGAGACCACAGGGACTCATTGGGACAATGGAGGAATTGAAAAATAAAGAGGAAGAATGAAAAGACCCTCTGTTCCTACCCTCTCTGTCTGCAGTGTGTCCACAGCATGCATGTCCTCAGTCTCCAGGTACCATGTTGGCCTGGGTGGATGGAAAGGAGTAAGAAACAGCCTCTGAGCAACCACCTCAGGACTCCCCTTGATGCCGACCCTCACCCTGACTTTGGAAACACCTTTACCTAGGAAATGAGCTGGGTATGAGGCAGGACAGGGCAGGGCAGCAAGGAGGAACGCTGTCCCAGGCCAACAGAGACAACCACGAGGAAGCTGGGGAGACTTCCGGCCGACATTCAGGCCTCCTTTGCAACTGCTCCTGGCCAGTTGGGCTCCTGCTGGCCTCTATGCTGCCCAGAGAGTGAAACAAGCTCAACTAAAAAGTCACATGTGCTCCCACGGCTTTAAAAGTGTCACAACAGCTTTCTGTCACTCTCTTGGAATCCCTGATACTGCATCTGCGCGGGAGTAACTGGAGATCACTTAATGCAACCTCTTTTATTTAGTGGTTCAGAAAGCTGCGCTGGAAAAGGTTAAGCGGTTTGCCCAAGGACAAAGGGTTGGGGAGTGGCAGATTCAGGATAGGACCCCAGGTCTGGGACTCCCAGTGGAAATGTTTTTACAGCTCCATACAGCTGCACACGCAAGGGACGCCGTGCCAGGAAATCAGTCAATCCAATCAAGTCAAATGTGTGTTTTGAAAAAAGTCAAGAATGAAGAAATAGAGTTTGAAGAACATTCAACATTCATGAGGAGTGCCCATTTCAGGTCACTGGAGACGTTTCTCTGGTGCAAAGGTTTTCTTAATAAAGGGTTTCATTGGCCAATTGGATCGAGACGTGCATACACTGATATTTTGCTTCTGGCAATACCTTAAACCCCCAGTTAGGCGGCGGGCGTAAGAACGGCAATGGCCTTGAGAGTGCACTATGGTTTATACATGGCGTACACATCTTGGAGGATTTGGAGAAATCTACAAGGGATCCAATGCTTTTCCACCTATTGACATTTACAAAGCAGTTTAAATCATGCATGAGAGGCCTCAGGCACATGCAGTTCACAAAACATAACTCTGGGCTCCCAGGGAATTTAAGCTGACCAACACTCTTTATTAGAACCGACAGTGAAAGACAGCTATTGCGAAATTCGCACCAGAAATGCAATACCAAGATGACAGCCTTAATGCCAGTGGATATATTATGTAGATTACCTGACTCAAATCTTTCTTGTTAAATAAGTTTCACGCATTCTTCTTTCCTCCTCAAGAATATCCTTCTGGCTTCACTGGGGGAGAGTATTCCTTAAGTTCCTTGATCATTCATCTGTTTTTCAATATTTTGGACATGCTAACTTAACACGAAAGATCAGACAGAGATATTTAAACAGTGGGAACACTGCTAAACCTGTAAATGAACAACACAACTGAAACATGAATCAAATATTCCAATATTATTTTTTGTATAATGTTCCAAAATTTAGTAGTTTCATAAAAGGAATATTTCCCAAAGCTGACCCATGCTAGATATTCAATTCCCACATAAGCTAAGATTATAAGCATATGAAACATATAAACAATCGTAAATGAAAAATAATTTCACATGTGTGCTTTCATAGGCTGGGAATTTAAAGGAAGTAAGGTTCTAATGGAAACTGCCGAGGACACAAAGCAACAAACACCCTTTCCTTCACAAGTCTTCATAGAAACCAAAATATGATGTGGGTGCTTTAAGTGCTGCTCGACGAGGACAGAAGGAAGAGGTCAGCACGACCAAGTCCAGAAGAGGAAGCGCCTCTGATTTGGCACTGGTGACAGCTGGCCCTGGGCGACTTTGGCGCAGCCTGCACTGGAGCAGAATGCACCTTTCTGGAGGCCCCTGGGTTCCTGTGTGGATCCGTGTATGTGCTTTCTGCCTTGACTTTGCACCCTGCCTCGCCCCCACCTACTAGATGTTAAATAAATTAAATGTCATCACTGGGGGCTGGGGCTCAGCAGTAGAGCGCTCGCCTAGCACATGTGAGGCCCTGGGTTCGAGTCTCAGCACCACATGAAAATAAATAAATAAAATAAAGGTGTTGTGTCCAACTACAACCAAAAAAATTTAAAAAAAATGTTATCACTGCTAAGTGAAACCCTGCTGCACTGAGGCCGTGAGAGAGGAGGCTCACAGGGTGGCAGTGCTGCCTGTGGCTCTGAGCAGTGTCTCTCCAGCTGCCTTGAACTGGCCACCTGCTGTGTTCTAAGGAAGGACAAAGCAGCGCCAGAGTCCCTGTGACAAAGCTGTTGCTGTCTCAGTAAACCACACCCTGTTCTCGTATAATTATTAACATTTTTCAATACATAGAGATGCTTCCATGATTATTAAGATACATTTTCTTTTAAAAGCCAAAGATGAATTCTTAGTAACCTTCTATTTCTTTTATTATGGACAATTTCCATAAAAGTAGAGAGAACTCTGTGATAATCTCCCACCTCAGCTTCCACAATCACCAACTCACGACCAACCCTGTTCTATCTCTACCCTGCCCACTCCATTACTCCCACCTTCCCAGGTTACTTTTAAAAATTCCCAACACTGTGGCGAGGATGTGGGGGAAAAGATACACTCATATGTTGCTGGTGGGACTGCAAATTGGTTGGTGCAATCATTATGGAAAGCAGTATGGAGATTCCTCAGAAAACTGGGAATGGAACCACCATTTGACCCAGCTATCCTACTCCTTGGTTTATACCCAAAGGACTTAAAATCAGCATACTATAGTGACACAGCCACGTCAATGTTTATAGCAGCTCAATTCACAATAGATAAACTATGGAACCAAACTAGGTGCCTTTCAACAGATGAATGGATAAAGAAAATGTGGTATATATAAAAACATATACACAATGGAATATTATGCAGCCTTAAAGAAGAATGAAATGATGGCATTTGCAGGTAAATGAATGGAGTTGGAGAATATCATGCTAAGCAAAATAAGCCAATCCCCAAAAACCAAGGGCTGAATGTTTTCTGATATGTGGGTGCTAACTCACGATAAGAGCGGGGTGCAGGTGCCTAGGGAAGAACAGAGTTACTTTAGATAGAGGGGAGTGAAGGGAAGGAAAGGGGCTTGGGGGTAGGAAGTAGAATGAATTGGATATTATTACCCTATATACATATATGACTACACAATTGGTGTGATTCTCCATCATATACAATAAGAATGAGAAATTATACTCCATTTGTGTATAATATATCATAGTGCATTCTACTGTCATATATAACTAATTAGAACAAATTAAGAAATTATAATTAATAAAAAGTCAAGCCGGGGGGGGGGGAAGAAAAAATATCTCCACACTGTATCATTTCATCCACATGTATTTCAATAGGTGCTTTTTTTTTTTTTTTTTTTTTTTGGTGGGACTGAACTCAGGGGCACTTGACTACGGAGCCACATCCCCAGCCCTATTTTGTATTTTATTTAGAGACGGGGTCTCACTGAGTTGCTTAGTGCCTCGCAGTTTCTGAAACTGGCTTTGAACTCGCAATTCTGTCTCAGCCTCTCAAGCCACTGGGATTACAGGTATGTGCCATGGCGCTCAGTTCAATAAATGCATTTTGTATTTGAAAAAATTATAAGACAATAAAGGTATTACGTAGGACTCTTTCTTAACATTTGAAAACCATCCTTAAGACTATAAAATAAGAAAATAAAATTTAAATCTGAGGAACTACTTTGTAAGATGTTTCCGTGGATCTCAATTATTTATTCAAGAGCTGAAAGTTTCTAATTTCTTTGCAACCATGAGGAGCTAACAAGATGTGTGTAGTTCGTGTTTAATGAATGATTTCCAAATGAATTCCTGAATGATACCCACTATATATGCAAATATAAACACACTGTATTACTGTAATCAAAGCCCAGAAGTGAATATATTAATAGAGGAAGCTTGAACTAAAACCCCCGTAAGGGGTTACTGCCAGTGTAAGTACGACTATATCCTGTATCCTGTAACCTAAGTAGCAACATGATTGCACTTCCCACGGGCGGGCCAGGGTCTTCTGAAAGACAATGATAAAGAAGGTACAGGTACATTTCTATGTGCTGGGTATAAAACCACATAGAAAATAACTTGTTGGACAACCAAGATCACATGCAACCACGAAGACCCTCAGACACTGGGCACTGAGAAGGTGGAGACAGCCTGACACTATAATCATCTAAACGAACTTCTCCCAGCTGTCTTCTGTGCTTACGCTTTTGTCTTGCAGTTATGTCTTTTAAACATCACAGCAATGAATGAATTACGTGATTTTAATAGAACTGACAGCTGATGAAATAATGCAAGAAAAATCATCTGAGAGTGACCTCCAGTGAAGCCACAGAGACATCAGGCTAATGGAAGTAAAAATCATTCATTACACAGGATTTTACATTTTACTTTATATTCAAATAAAAAGCCACCTACACCTTCCTACGGATATTACATTTTGAAACTAACCACAAATATTCCAGAAAGGAGGCTCAGAAAATCCATCTGCATTTTGATGTTCTCAAGGTGAGCAAGCTTTCTGTACCACAGGGTGGGTAAGCATGGAAAAGGTGCAGCGGTGACATGGAGTCAGTGGAGATCATCGATCTGGAATAGTCTGCAATTACCACTTTAAGGGCAGAACACCTGTTGTGCCGAGGGAGCATCCATATGCAGTTCTCTTCCTCCTGGTGACATGAGGCTGAGTGACGCCCCACACGTCCGCCGCTCCCCTCGCCTTCCCTGGATCTTCAGTGCTGCAGGTGGCAGAGTCAGCCTGTGTAAAGAAGGGCCTGGTGGCCCAGTCCCACTCCGCTTGACTCTCCACCCAAACACATCAAGAGCGTTCAGGCCAATCTCAATACTACACAAATAGAATTCTGTCCTGGGTGAGAAGCAGATCTCATTAAAACAGACGCACCAGTGGGATCTACCAACATCCTTTTCTTCTAAAAAATGTTCTCCTATCAAAAGACTGAGCTCGACAGAGAAATGGCACACACGTCTGGGGACAATAAATACAGGTGGAAATCCTGCAGGAAGTCAGGCTATCATTAGATCTCTTACTCAGAAAAGGGTTTCTTTCCTTCATTTCAACACTCGGTGGTAAGAGTTCAGTTCCTCAAAATCCCACTCCCCGGTACCCACAGTTGCACCCGGGAGGAAGCATCATTTAGTCCGACCTTCAGTGATGGAAGGACCCCGCCAGTCCTCCTGCAGCTGGTCCTTCTGTGTGGTGGCCAGGAACCCAGTCTTCCATAAGGCAGTCCATCCATTCTGTCACAGCTCCCTCTCCAGGTGTGGGTGGGATACAGGGAAGAGCTTTCTGTCCATTTCAGCTTCACCTCACTTTTCCTCACTCTGTCCTGAGAGATCCCACATGGTGAGTCTCTCTCCTTCATTAGAAAGGACTTTTAAGTTCTGCATTTCAAAATGTCACAGTTTTCCTCAACTGTCTCCTTTGGTAAACGTTTATCATAGTGGTTTCCACAGACCCCAGGACAGGGCTTCGGGATGGTCCTGGTCACCATCTGCTCCTCTGCCTGTCGCTCTCCAGGCCAAGGCCTCCCGATGCTCTGCGTGGCACACGGCTTCAGGAACATTGTCTTCATCACTTGCTTATTTGTTGATGCATTCATTCAGAAAACACAGAGGGAACTCTTTCTAGGTGCTCTGGACACCAAGACAGCAGGGGTGCCTGGAGGCAGTCTAGGGGCGAGCAGAGTGGGCACACGCCAGAGCTCTGCGTGCTCACTAAACCCAGCAGCCATGACGTGAACAATGAGCAAGGATTCTTCTTTTACATTTATGTTTTAGTTATAGGCGGACACAATACCTTTATTTTATTTTATTTTTATGTGGTGCTGAGGATCGAACCCAGGCCTCACGCGTGCTAGGTGAGCACTCTACCTCTGAGCCACAACCTCAGCCCGCAAGTATTTTTTTAAAAAAATTAAATAAAAAAAATATTTGAGATAGAGTTTGGGTGGTCTGGAGGGCCTGGGTTCCAGTGACCCTCCCTCCTCAACCTCTCAGGCAGCCTCAGCAAGTGCTCCAAGATCACTCGGGACCTGCTGGCCTCTAAGCTACTCCTCTACTTGGAGTGACTTTTCCTGTACCATGCAGCAGACACTGAGCTGCCCCTCAGCAGTGGCCCTCTTCTCTGCTAGCAGAACATCTCAAGTTGTTCAGTATCAAACTGCCGAGTGCCCAGCCCAGGAGCTCCCATGTGCCCACGCTAACCTGCACTGCTGCGACTGGCCGTGGTGAGCATGGGGCCTCGTTCCAGGCAAGGAAAACCCAAGAAAGGAAAGTCTGCTTTGGGATCTCTGGAAAGGATTTTCTTAATTAAAAGAAGGATAAGTTAAAGAGAAGGCCTGTCCCCTTCCTTTCTCCCCTGGGCACACAGCGTGGGGACCCGGTGCTGGCAGCCACGGCAGCCATCTTATCTACGTAAACTGAAGCGTGGCAGAGGACAGACCGAGGCTCACCTGGCAGCTCCGCCCATCTCATGATGAGGGTAATGGGCGCACAGGCCTTCTGCTGTGGCTGCTCTTGGTTGGGCCTTCTGTTCCTCGCCCGAGTGTCCTAACTGGCCCGAGGCCTACTCAGGCTCAGAGCAAGGCTTGGAGGGGCTGATTGACAAGGGATTTCTTACTGATGGAACAAGAAAGAGGCCAACTGGAGGATCTGGAGAGGAATCTGTGATCTTACTGCTAAGATGGAGAAAGAGAAAACAAAGATAAAGGAAGATTAAATGTAGATGGCAAGGCAGTCCTGCCGTGGCCTGGTGTGGCACCTTTCCTCCACTCAGAGCAGTGAATAGGGACTATCTTATCCTGTGTGCTCGCAGATACACCTTTCCAAAACTTCCTGTGGTCCGATCGGTCTGAAGTAAAGGGGGCAACGCACTGACTGACGTCCCACGGCGTGACCCTGCGCCAGCACCATCCATTTTCTGCCCATCTGCTTTTACTCAGTTCTGATGCTTTAAAATATATAACCAAGTCCAATGAAAACATCAATTACATTTTCCTGGTGTGGGATTATTGGACATTTAGTCCTCAATCCTCATGGAGAATTAGAAGCTAAACAAAAGTTCTGGGAAAAACAGAAGAACTTACTAGTGAAGCAAACTATGAAGTGGTGAGCCCTCAGGCTGGTGCTCTCACAGCCTGGTCTTCACAAAGCACCAGGAAAACAAATACTTTGCCTTCTTAAAGTGGCACCTAAAATGCATCTTCTAGGATCAAACTTTGTCCATTTGTAAAGTGCACTTTGATGATTTGGTGTTAGGGTGCATGCCTATAATCTCAGCAACTTGGGAGGCTGGGGCAGGAGGATCGCAAGTTCAAAGCCAGCCTCAGCACCTTACTTAGGCCCTGTCTCAAAAAAAAAAAAAAAAAAAAAAAAAAAAAAAAAAAAAAGGAGCCGGGTGCCATGGCGCACACCTGTAATCCCAGCACTTGGGAGGCTGAGGCAGGAGGATCGCAAGCAAAGCCAGCCTCAGCAATGACGAGGCACTTAACAACTCAGTGAGACCCTGTCTCTAATAAAATACAAAAAAGGGCTGGGGATGTGGCCCAGTGGCCAAGTACCCCTGAGTTCAATCCCTGGTACCAAAAAAATAAAAAAATAAAATAAAATAAAAAGGGCTGGGGACATGGCTTAATGATAGAGAGTCATGGGTTTAGTCCCCAGGACTGTAAACAACAACAACAACAACCACCTTTTGATACAAAGTTTGCTAGGAAACTTTAGGAAGAATCTCTAGGAATGTTCTAGAATGCCAATTCCAAAGTCTGTTCTCAGCCAAACACATTCCTCCACCATTCAGTGATTCACTCGACTCACTGACAGTGGAGGCCACCAGAGGTCCAGGGGAGAGTGACCAACAGAGCAGGCAGCCCCTTCTACTGGCCCCAGGGTGCTCATGGAGAAGCAGAGCCCCTTAGCGGCTGTGTGCGCCAGTACTGGCCAAGGGCTGAGGGGAGCGAGCAGGACAAGCAGCAGGGCTTGGTGGCAGAGGTCTGCTGTTTCATCAGGAGACGACGCTGAATGAAGGGAGGAATGAGCCGGTGGGCCTAGCAGGTTCCAGAGAGGCACAGGTTTCCAAGTGGAATCAGCTCAGCTGGTTGGAAGGCTGTGTGAAGGCCCATGTGGCTGGAGCAGGGTGGAGGGACATGCCATCCGAGTGGGTGGCAGGGCGGGTGCAGTAGGGCCTTGATCTAAGTGTGGTGAGGAGTGGTGGAGGAGTCTGAGCATCCGGGACTATTTTTTTTGCCTCTTTGCCTCCAATGCTTTGCTGACCACAGTTTTGAAAATGAAATCCGTATTGGTAGGGACAAGACGTAGAGTGTGACAGTGGGAATGGGGACGGGGCAAAGGCAAGACCACCAGAGGGCAGGGGGTCAGGAATGAACAGTCCTGGGACTCAGATGGCAGTTTCTGTCCCTGGTGGCATCTCAGTGGAAGGGAAGGAGTGAGTCAGATACTAAAACCTTCAACCAAAGAGGGGCAGAGTTGGCCTAAGAGGGGGCAGAAGCAATCTCATCTGATGGCATGGCCTTCAAAGCAGCAGTTATTAAGATGAAGGGGGAATAAGGTGTCTGTTTTTAGGAAGTAAGAGAGAAACAGAAGGTCCTTGTCTCTGCCCCATTCCTACAAGTGTGTCTGCACATGGAAACATGTCACACCCACAACACGCGGCCTGCTCTAGCTAGAGTGAAGAACACAGCATAGGCTTAGCTTGACACTCTAGAAAGGAACTAAAATGAACTAACATTTTACTGTTTTCCTGGTAGCTACAGTTTCCCCTCGCAGATTCGAGAATCCTCAGGAAGGGTTCCTCTGCAGTAGGTTTTTCTGAAGGCTGAAGCTATGCCTTTAAAAAGCAAACATTCAACTGTAGCAGAAGAAACCTCCCTGCTTCTGTCTCTAAACATTTCTCACCAGTGATGACCCTGCGCTTATCGCTCATTTCCATTCCCTCTCTCTTTCTCTCTCATCTGGTGGCACTGGGGACTGAACCCAGGGCCTTGTGCAAGCTAGGCAAGTGCTACCACTGAGCTACACCCCCAGTCCTTTTTGTTCTGAGATAGGGTCTCCTTAAATTGCCCAGGTTGGCCTTGCAGTTGCGCCCCTCTTGCCTCAGCCTCCTCCGTGGCTGGATTTCAGGTGTGGGCTGGATTACAGCACCCTGCTCCACCATCTCTTGGTAACCAAAGGTGACCGTGATGGAGGTCAGCACTTGGATCTGTCCTGATGGTGACCCCAGCTGCTCCCGTGGGTGTCAGGGCGTATCCACTCTCCCTGCAGGGACCCCACAGCTGCCAGTGGGAACTCGGGGAAGGAGGGGCTGGCACAGAGACAGCAGTTGGTGTTTTCTTGCTATGGCGGCTGCTTCTTACTGTTGGCAGCGTAAGGGCAACACTTGATTCTGAATTCTGTGTAGAGTGTGGGCTTGGGGCCTGGGGGGGTAGGGACCTGGGAACCAAGAGCCGGGCTCTGGGAATGACACGGGCTGCTCAGAACCAGGTACTGTTTGCCAATAGGTGCTGGGGGACCTCTGGCCTCTGACAGTGAGGTGTCTCCATGCTCATGGGAGCCAGGGAGGAGTAGCTGCGGGCTTCTTGCCCATCAGCATCCAGAAAGGTCCTGAGAGAAGGTGCGCCCACTGGCCTGGAGGCCGCTCACAGAGCAGGTTCCCCCAGAGACTGCAGGGCTTTCCTTGGGTGTCCTCAGCTTAGCAAAGTGCTGCTGCTCTCCGGAGCCTCAGCCACTCTGCACCAGCTTCTGGAAGGGGGCTGGAAAGAGGGCCTGGGGTCCTCCTCACAGCCGCTGCTCGCTGGCTGGCGGATGCGCACCACACAAAGGTGGTGCTGACAGCCAGCATCAGATCTGACTGCTCCCGACAACCCCTGTGATACGGCAGCCTCCGGGACCGGGGACACAGCTGTGAGGAGATGTAGGAGCTGCCATCTGCACAGGCTGCATTATTTAACTGCGCTGGCACTGATTAACATTTGCTGTAACCTATGGTAATGGGCTCTGGGGCTTTGCTTGTCTGCTACACAGTGGCAGCTGATGTCTCCTGCTCCATCCTTAAAACAGGATGCTTTAATTTTTAATGGAGCACATGTTCGATTGGCTATACAAACAGGCTAATCTGCAAAGCATGTGCTCAATAACAAGCCCGGCTGTGCCGCCAGCGTATCAATGTGATTCGGCCAAGCCGGGGAGGAGCGGGTGGGGCTCCCGCCACCTCCGCCAGGCCAGGGCTGTGGGCTGGGAGCCCGGCAGCAGAGAGCCAAGGAGCGGCCATGACAGACGCAACTGAGGCCTCCTCTTGAGACTCCAGGGGTCTTCAGCTTCCGGGTGCCTGAGAGCCCAGCAGCGAGGAGAGGAGCAGAACCACGCACCCGGCTGGTCCAGCCTCCTGTGGAGAGCCAGCTGCGGCACCTAGAGGAAGCTCCCTGCCGCACAGGCGAGGCCAGAAGGAGGCGCACCCCCAACGCAGCAGACCCACGTGTGCCCTGAGCGCCACTCGAGGAAGGGACTTCACAGATGAGTCAGGCAGGTCAGTCCCTGAGCTCACAAATGCTGTCCGAGGAGCACAGGGCCCAGGTAAGAAGCAATATGGTGGACGTGGGTACAAAGCTCTCCGGGAGCACAGGGAGGAGGCAGCGAGGAGCAGACATACAGGGTGTGCTGTGAAGGACGGCAGGAGCTCACCAGCGGCACGTAAGATGATGGCCACTTGGCGAGGAGCACCGTGTGTGGGAGACGGCAAGGAGCCAGTGGCCTAGGTTGAGCTGGAGATGGTGGCAATGCAGACGGTGGGAGGAGTGGGAATCGGGGTCCAGAGCTCCAGGGACCCACCAAGGCCAGAGCCACGGAGTGCTGTGAAGCAGGTGTTGCCGACAAGACGTGGAATCCTGACAGTCGGGGTCTAAGGTCAAAGGGCCCAAGGTCCCAGGACAGAAGCCTCTGGGATGCTGGTGGTTAGGAAGGGTTAGACTTACGACGTGCCCCACGGAGTGGGTGAAGAACAGGAAAGGCCAAGGTCAGGCAGAGCGCACAGGACACAAGGCAGGAATGGCCAAGGAATGAAAGCCTGAGAAGCTTCCCAGTGACCGCCACCAACACCACCCAGCAATCATAATCCCAGACCCATTAGCACAAACTGCTCTTGCACATACCACTCCATGCCAACCTGTGAGACAGCAGAGGTCACTGCTCAGGCTCAGGGAGGCTGACAAGACTGCCCAGAGCCACACGGTCACAGCTACAGTGGGACAGCTGGAACTGGAGCGCTACCCTGCCACCTCTCAGCCCCAGACAGGGCCCCAGGGGACACTCTGTGGAAATGGTTCCCACAGCACGACCCTGCACCACCTTGTCCCTGGTGCGCTCAGCAGACTCAGGGGTTGAAACGTCCTGCAGTCAACACTGACCTACTGGGCCGGGGGTACAAGACCTCAGGTTTGATCCCCAGCATGGCAAGAAAAGAGAAACCTGCCAATGAAAACAACACACTGAGGTTCACTTACTCCTGCTTCCCTGACTGGTTTGTTCATGAGTCCTCAAGCTTTAAGTCACACCTTCTAATATGCCCGGGAAGGAGCAGAGGAAGCGTCCTGCTCAGGCTGGCTCTGGTAACCTAGGCAGGATGGAGCCCTCTGTCCTCACCACACACATTCCGACCACCCCCTTGTCTGTCTCCACCATCTTTCCAGTTACTTCAGTGTCTGCCATTATGTACCTGTTTTTTTGTTCATGTTCTTTTCCCCACCAGGTAAGGGACACATTTTACCATCTCTACATTCAGATCTAGCGGGGTTACCTGGCACAGCACCCAGCAAATATTTGCTGAATTGAACTAAAAACTGTCCAGTGGTGAAACAGAGCTCAGGCAATTAACATGGGCTCAGAATGTCAACCCAGGGCTCCTTGGCACAGTGCTCTTGTTGCCGGGGGGCCAACTGTCCAAAGTGACAGCCGATCCCTGTCCATCTGGGCTGCCGCTTGGGAAGCCAGCGTCCGACCTTTGGTGGGTGGGCAGGCTGCCTCTGTCTGCCACACACCTCTGGCTCCTGGACAGCTTCTCAGCCTCTGTGGTCCCCGGCTCCCCTCTGGCCTGGCGGGGCAGTGGCTTCTGTTGCTAATCGCCTTATCCCTCTACCTCCAGGCTGTCTTTTTTTCTGGTCAAAGGAAGCCACAGAGGTCAGAGAGAAGTCTGAGAAGTCTGAATAACCAGGGCAAAGAACATTTCTTGTGGACATGTATGTGTTTTTTTCCCTGGATGACTGTGTGTTTGGGGACTTGCTTGGGTTGGGGGTTGATTAATTGACCATCCCAGAGATGGCGCAGTTGAATAGTCAAAAGGCCTTTTCAGGTTTCCCAATGCAACTTAAAATCCTTTAAAAAGTCATTAGCTCACAAATATTTAGCTTTACCTGGTCCACCCCAGCCCACATTCCCCTATTTAAAATCATTCTTTTTGTAGTTAGCAAAGTTGCCCAAACGTTTTTCCTGTTCTCACTTGATCTAGCCCATTAGAATAAACAGGCATGTTTTTGTAATGTCTATATGAGTGGAGTTGATGTTTGGTTAGCTGCCTTGTTGAGTATGCATGTATGTAGGTACCATAACCACAAAAGTACTCCCAAGAGACCCCAAAAAAGAAGGGGAAGGGGTTGCGCAGGTCTAGCCCCTGGGGCCGCCATCGCCTGCCCTTGCCTTTCTAAGTACCCTTGAAGTTGTGATGGGGTAAGAGGTGTCCCATTTTCTCATAATATTCTAGGAAACTACAGCACACAAAAAATGAAAACTAGCTGGGAGCGGTGGCACACGCCTGTAATCCCAGTGACTTGGGTGGCTGAGGCAGGAGGATCATGGGTTCAAAGCCAGCCTCAGCAATGGCGAGGCATTTAGCAACTCAGTGAGACCCTGTCTCTAATAAAATACAAAAAAGGGCTGGGGATGTGGCCCAGTGGTCGAGTGCTCCTGAGTTCAATCTCCAGTACCAAAAAAAAAAAAAAAAAAAAAAAAAAAGAAAAGAAAAGAAAGAAGAAAAAACTAGGTTTGCTGTGCAGAAAGAAAGAAGACCCAGTTGGAGACTGAATGACCACACAGGACACGCCCTGAACTCTGCCCAGTGTCCAGCTTTTAAGAGTTCCACTGCTTACAGCCTCTGCTGACAAGTCCATTTCCCCATAAGTTCAGCAGTAAAAGGCGGCAGAGGGATGTGCTCATCTCCGCCCATGAGCGACGGGCCCAGAGACAAGCGGCCAGCCCGGGGCCTTCTGTCTGGTCCATGATGGTCTGCTTCAGCTGCACACTGTGCGCAGGGCCAGGCCTTCCTGTCACATGCGCGAAGCCACGCCAACTGCCACCCTCTACTTACTCAGGAGGTCAGCGGGACTGCAGGGAGTGTGTGTGCTACAGAATCAGACGCCCTCCCCTCGTGGGGACCCTGGATGCTTTGCCAACATGGCTGAAACTGCTTCATCTGCTTCCCATCACTCCAGGAAGCCCAGGGGCTTGTTGCTGTGTTCAGAGATGGGGGGTTTGGGCCATCAAGCACTTTAATTAGTCTGTCTGGAAAAATGAAACTGATCAAATTAAATATTAATCACATATAAACTGTGGAACTAAACCAGGAGGGGAATCATCCGGCAGAAAGGGCCGTCTTTAAATGCACATTTTTTAACAAAAATTTTCAAAGGCCTCTCCTCTCTGTCCCCTGCCAAGCAAATTGATTTCAAAGCAAAAACAAAGCTATTTTCCAAGCACAACAACGATGTCTAACCAGAAGTTTCCTTTGCTGAAATATTGAATGGAAAATTCAGTTCCTTAAATCTTTCTAAATCTTTGCCTCTGATTGGGTTCATTAATAAACATGCTGATTTTGTTACAGGGAGAGACATATGGTATAATCTGCTAACAGGAAGAAGTATTTTGCATTTTATTGTAGAAAACAAACATGCAAACAGGTTCTCACAGATGGCTTTCTTAGCTTCTGGGAGGGAAAAAAGCTTAATAATGCTTGAAACTAGTTTTTCTCTTTAAGAACAACAACAAAAAATCCGTGCACATCTCTTGTGGAACTGCCTGTAAATTAGATTAAGTTCCACTCCAAGGTTTTAGCAATTTAGAATTCACTTTTTCTCTTGTTTAAACACACACGCTCTCTCTCCCCTATGCCCTCCCTTTTCTTCCTTCTGTTCTTTTGGAAATACTAACTTGCTCAGGGAGGCAGAGTAACTCCGCAACGCTTCACTCACCCATCCTCATCAAAAGGTCTTTCACAAATAAATTTTTTAGATAATTGATGCTACCCTTTTAAGGTTATCTAAACTGGTACTGGTGGTAGGTCTCCTTTTAAATAAATGCTCTCATTTTTGAGAACAGTTGCATATGTCCTGAGAAACTGAGGGGACAGCACAGTGTCCCCACGTGTTTCATACCTCGTGTCCTTGTTACTAACATCTTACGTTAGCATGGCACATTAGTTATAATGGATGAGCTGACATTGACACGTTAACTGAACTCCAGACTTGATCCAGACCTCCTGTACTGCTTCTGTTGGAGGGTCCCACCCAGGATGCCACATTGTATTCCAATTGTCACGTCTTGGCAGTTTCTCCAGATTTCCTTACTTTGGCTCACCTGGATGTTTTTCAGGAGATTTCAGTGATTTCACAGGAAGCCTCACCAAATGGAATTGTCTGAGGCCTCTCCTGATGGCACTGGGATCAGAGGTCCAGGAGGAGGAGCCCAGAGGTGAAGTGCTGCTTCAGCACTTCCTGTCAAGGGTGCATCCTACCAGCAGGATGCTAGCCTATGATGCTGGCCTTGGTCCCCAGGCTGAAGCAACCCGTGCTGGGTTCTCCATCATGGACCAGCTCAGATCCCTCCATGCTGTGGTCCTGGGAAGGATGTGCGCACTGCGTGCGCGCCGTGAAGGAGGGCACTTGGTCTCCTTCGTGAGGCATGGCATCCGCATAAACTGTTTGGAATTCTTCTGCACGAGGGGCTTGTCTCCTCTCCCCCTTTATTAATTTGCTGACTCAGTATGGTCTCATGAATATTTATTTGATGCTTTGGGTTGTAATCCAACACTTCTTTATTGTTTTCCCCAAATGGTCCAGTGTTGGCCACCAGAGGAGCTCTGTGAGTTGGCTCCGCTGCTCTATGACATCTTCCCGTCCATGTGGGCTTCACCGCTCATTTCAGCACATCCTCTCCTCTGGCCCTGTAAGGGCTCAGGCTGCTCTTGTGCATCTCCTGCCTGAGTTCCAGAATCAGCTGTTTCTCTCAGGATCCCTGGTTCTTTCCACGGGAGAGCAGTGTCAGAGCCCAAGGTCTGGGTGAAGGACGCTTGTTGACAATGGTGACTGTTTCTATTAGGCCATCTCAGCTGGGTAAGCTATACTCAACCTTCTGTGTACACTGACCTAAACATGAGTTCACACTGATGTCCCAAACACTGGGACTGAATTAATTAGTCTAGCCCCCCTCCCCTTTTTTTTGATGATCTGTAAATTCCAACTTTAATACCAAGAAACCTGGTTAGATGGTAGATTACTGCATATGCTTTTGTAATAGTCCTTGGTGAGGATCTTTTATAGGAGCTAACCTGTTCATTTTTCAGTGAATGGGGTTGAGCTCTTATGAGGACACAGTGTCATCACTGTGAAGAATCTCTGGTCAGCTTAGTTATTAATTTTTGGTACAGAATCCAGAGGTCCTAAAGGACTAAAGCAATGGGTTGATGCTAACAAGTCATAAAGCACCCCACAGGGATACTTCTAGAGTACTGCACTTACATTTGATCATCTGCCACAGAAGAAATGAGAAGGTCCCTGGTATTCTGGCTAATAGGACCAGCATCCTCAGAGCCTACCGAGACTGAGGTGTCATGGTTCACTGACCCGACTCTGGTGCTCTTCAGTTCTTGAGCAAAGGCTTATGCCAGTAGGTGACCGAGAAAGAAACACACACACACACACACACACACACACACACACACACACATATAGATGCATGTGTGTGTGTGTGTATTTCAAATACTTTTTCAATGCCCCCATTTTTAGCTAACATCCTTTCACTTTTTTAAAAATATTTATTTATTTGCTTTGGTCGTACACAGTGCATTTATTCTTATGTGGTGCTGAGGATTGAACCCCGGGCCACGCACGTGCTAGGCGAGTGCTCTACCGCTAAGCCACAACCCCAGCCCCATCCTTTCACTTTTTGATGGCCTTTGTGTTCAATTTTTAGTTTGCCTCTTCTTCAACACCCTTCCTAAAACACTTGCAAAAACAAAATAAAACCAGCAACAACCTAGAAAACCAAATACCCATGCTTGCTAAAACAGCATGTAGGCTTGGCAGTGAGGTTCGGGGTAGGCCAGAGGTTTTCCAGGGAGTTACATAAGTGAGCCTGGAGGACGCCTGGCATCTGTCTCTGCCTAGTCAGGGCTTTTACATGTGGAGGGATTATCACATCTTCTCTGGTCAGGGGGCTGAGAGAACTGCCCACTAAGAGAAGCAACAGGAAACCACAAGTTCGTGCAAAGTAGCATTTCAACTCCACTGCTAGAGCAGTCACCTAGCTTTCCCCTGTCTCCGTAAGGCTCATTTGGAATTGCAAACGTTATGCATTTTATATCCTCACCTACATTACAATGTAATCATGGAATTTTGCCAGAATATTAAGTCAGTTTTAATTCTTAAAATTCTGTGTCAGGCAAGAAAAAATAAATAAGAGTTATCCATATGGGTAAAGAAGAAACAAAACTATCTTTATTCCTAGATAGTATGACCTATACATAG
The DNA here is from genome assembly GCA_025594165.1 of Tamias sibiricus. Classification (NCBI taxonomy): domain Eukaryota; kingdom Metazoa; phylum Chordata; class Mammalia; order Rodentia; family Sciuridae; genus Tamias; species Tamias sibiricus. The sequence continues at coordinate 40,416,900 of CM046674.1, read as the reverse complement.
AAAATCCCATGGAAGCTGAGTGCGGTTGCAAATGCCTGTAATCCAAGTGGCTCGGGAGGCCGAGACAGGAGGATTGCAAGTTTAAGGCTAGCCTCAACAACTTAGCGAGACCCTGACTCAAAAAAAAAAAAAAAAAAAAAAAAAAAAAAAGAAAAGAAAAAAGGACTTGGGGATAGGAATTGGCTCAGTGGTTAAGCACCTAAGCATCTCTGGGTTTAATCCCTGGTACTAAAAAACAACAACAAAAATAAACCAAAAAAAAAAAAAAAAGAAAAGAAAAGAAAAGAAAAGAAAAACCCTAAGGAATCTTCAAAATTGCTGCTAAACACAACAAAAGATTGGACAGTCACAGGATATAAAATCAGTATGTGAAAATAAATTGTATTTACATATTCTACCAATGAACAATCTGAAAAATAAATTTTAGAAAATTCCATTTACAATAACACCAAAAGGTTGTAAATACTTAGGAACAAATTAAATGAAATCAGTATAAGATGTGTACACTGAAAACTAAATAAATTGACAATCTAAAGAAATGGAGAGATATTCCACATTCATGACTTGGAAGACTCATTATTAAGATGGAATTCTGTGCAGAATGACCTGTAGATTAAAAGCAATCCCTAGGAAAATATAAGCAGACTTTTTTCTTTAAAGAAATTGAGAAGATGATTCTAAAATTACAATGGAAATAAAAAGGACACAAAATAATTGAATCTTGAAAAAGAATGAAGCTGGAAGACTCGCAGTTTCCAACTATAACACACCCTACAAAGCTACAGTGGTCAAGACAGGCTGGTCTTGACATAGGATAGATGCACTGATCAAAGAAAAAGGAATGGAGACCCCAAGAACAACCTCTATATTTACACTCGACTGATTTTTCTATCTTTTTTTCTTTTTTTTTTTTGGTACCAGGGATTGAACTCAGGGGCATTCGACCACTGGGTCACATCCCCAGTCCTTTTTTATATTTTATTAGAGACAGGGTCTCACTGAGTTGCTAAGTGCCTCGCCATTGCTGAGGCTGGCTTTGAACTCTCAATCCTCCTGTCTCAGCCTCCCAAGTGCTGGGATTACAGGCGTGCGCCACCACGCCCGGCTCCACTGATTTTTGATGGAAGTGCCAATGTGTTTCAGTGGGTAGAATATTTTTATCACACACTGCTGGGACACCTGCATATTTTCATGCAAGAAGATGGACTTAGATTTTTTTTTTGGTATTGGTGATTTGAGCCCAGGGGTGCATACCACTGAGCTACAGTCCCCATTTTTTATTTTTTATTTTGAGGCAGGGTCTTGCTAAATTGCCCAGTCTAGCCTCACACCTATGACCTTCTTGCCTTAGCCTCCGGTGTCACTGGGATCATAGGCATGCACCACTGTTCCCAGGTGGATTTAGATTCTTATTTCACACCAGACACAAAAAATTAACTGGATCACAAAGACCTAAATATACAAGCTACAAATAAAGCTTTTTAGAAAAAAATACACAAGAAAGTCTCTGAGACTTTTTTTTAGGCAAAGAATTCTTAAAACAACAAAAGTACAATCCATTAAAGAACAAGTGATAAATTGGACTTCATCAAAATGGAAATTTTTGTGCCTCAAAAGACACCAGTATGAACATAAAAAGTCAAGCTACTCATGAAAATATTTGCAAACTGTACATTCAGAACCGTGAGGGACTCTTGAAGTCTACTGCAGGGAGACAGACAACCCACTTTAAAACGGGCAGAAGAGTTGAAGAGTATTTCATAAAGGGAGATACACAAACGACCAAGAACAAACGAAATGTGTTTAATACCATGTTGTTAGTGAAGCACAAGTTAGGACCACATGAAGTAGGATGTGATCATCAAAAACCCGGACAATAGCAAACGCTGGCAAGGGTGTGGAGAAAAGAGGAGCGTCTCGCATTGCTGGGGAAATGGAAAATGGCAGACAGTGCTTGGGAAAAGAGCTTGGCAGCATCTTAAAGGGACGTTAAACAGAACTTTATTATATGACCCAGCAATTTCATTCCTTGGTATCTACCAGGAAATGACAGCAAGAGCATATGTCCACTCAAAGATTCTCAGGTGAGGGCTCAGAGCAGCATCTCTGACAATAACCCCTCGTGGACACGATCCAAACCTCCATCGTCGGGTGAACAGGCAAACTAAGTGTGGGACAGACACAGTGGGTCACCATCTAGCAGCCAACTGCTGATGGACATGACCAGCCCCAGAACATCAAAGAAAACCAGCCAGACAAGAAGAGCCCACACCTCACAACCCCATTCCTGTCAGACGTCCAGAAAATGCACAACTACAGAGGCAGACGGCAGACCAGCGGTTGTTATGGCCTGGGGGTGACAATAGGGATGACAGTAGAAGCACAGGAAGGATTTTTCTGAAATGACAGAAATGTTCTAAACTAAGTTGCGGTGGGGGTGGGTCACACCCTGTAAATCTACTCATCACCACCGAATGAGGCACTCAGTGTGGATGGATTTCATGGCAAGGAAATTGTATTTGAATAAAGCTGTTAAAATAAACTGATGAGTAATTAAAAGCAAGACACAAAATGAAAAAGCAGAGGATGAAATCCGAGACGGAGCTGCACAGGCCTGCACATCTGCTCCGGACGGCAGGCTGTCCGCAGTGGCTCTCCTGGCTGCACTTGAACAGCCCTTGCAGAAAGCACAGATCATGCTGAAGTTTTCACAGCCAGCCCTGCCAGTGTCCTCGCGGATCCCCTCAGTTGCAATCTGGTTGACTCTCAAGCAGGTGACATTCTTCATCATACACTTCCTGCGTGGACTGACTGCGGCCAGAGGCACTTTGCAGTAGTAATGTCTCTTACTATTTCTTCTTAACTTTTTGTTACAGAAAATTCCAAACAAATACAGAAGTAGACAAAATAGTCTCAGGTACTCCCAGGTAACCACCTCCAAACTTCAGCAGGTAGCACCGCAAGGCCAATCTCGCTTCATCTCTACTTCTACCCACTCCTCCTGGTCGTAGCTAAGGCTGCAAAGAACTAACACACCCATTATGCTGAAATGCCAAAAAAAAAAGAAAGAAAAAAAAGAAAACACAAACAGCTCTGAGCTCTCAAGATATCCGGGTGAGAAGAGGCAAAGGAAAATGACCCACTGGCCATGAGATGGTACCTCATTAAGAAGGAAAGGCTTGGCTGATGCACAGAGAACATCCTGTTAACGTGGGTGTCAGAAAGACTTTGTCGTCCACACTGAGGCTATGCCCAGTGGAAGGGCAGCGGGGGATTTTCTAGAATGACCTGCGCATCCCCAGAGGATAAATGAGGTCAACCTCCTCCACACACTGGGTTCCACTCAGAGCAGGTGGTAAAGTGATTTTCCAGTGCGCCTCCTCACTCCTTGGAGGAGGTAATCACTTGACCTGGGCACAGTGGCCTGTGCCTTGGGCTGGTCAGGCCCTAATAACCCAGCGAACTTGAACAGCACAGGAACTTCCCTCCAGAGATGCAGTAAGCAAACCCTGCAGGCCCTTCTGTCCTCAAGGCAGCCCCAGTCCGAGGAATCACTTTGTATCCAAAATCCAGGCCAGGGCTCAGCTGCATCCCTCAGCTCTCCACCTTCCCACCCTGCTCCAGGGAGGCTGCAGGCCAGGCCTGGCGGGTCCCTGCAGCATTCCTGGGCTTTACCTCTGGATTTTAAATTCAGGTTCTCCTCGGAATACCGTTCCCTGAATTACTATCTTGGACAAAAGAGCTAGGAGCCATCTAGGAAGGGAAATTTCAGTACTGGCCAAAGTTAGGCTTCTTGGGAGCCTAGGTAAGGTCCCCTAGGCCCCAGCTTTTGGAGAGAAGAGTCTAGTGTCCGTGCACAGGCCCAAGGATCCCAGCAGTGCTTAGCCCTTTTAGACCTTCCAGCATGTCTGGAAATGGGCTCCAGAACCTAAGTACATGAGCCTCCACTCTGCGGGAGAAAACTGTCCCCAGTGCTGATCAGAGTCCCCAAGATGTGTGGAAGACACTCAGATCTCCAGGGAAACCTGCTCAGACTCCAGTGGGGACCGCTTTACCAGGTGGAAACCCACCTCTCACAAGAAAGCCGGTAGGGTCTGCTGATTGCTGAGAGGAAGGCCGTTACCAGTGTGATTTTTTAAACAAGTCCTAACTGAAGGCCTGAGTTCCCGTGTGACTTACAGAAAGACACGTCGCCTCTGGTTCCCACTTCACCAGCCTCATCACTCCCTGTCACAGGCCTTATTTCAGGTCAGGAGGGAGAAGTGAGATTGGAGGGGACTGGTTCATGAACCATCCTCAGTGTCCAGTGATGGTTTCTGGTCTAAGTCCCTGAACCGACCAAGAGCCCTGCCTGTCTCTCCGTGACAAGCGGGTTTCCCAGGCTTCCACTATTGTGTTTTGGCAGCAAACCTGCTTTAGGTAGTTATTAACTTTTAAATATAAAACCCAGGCACCAAATCCTAAAGCAGAAAAGACATACATAATTTGGGTTAATTAAAATGCCTCCAAGTGAACAGGTGACAGATGTCAAGCCTCCTGGCACCCGGAAGAAAGGCAGAGCAACAGACTATTAGGATTCCTGTGTTAATCAGGTAATAGTAACTCGGGTAATTAGCAAATCACACCAAATCTTGTTTAAGTCCCAAATCTCATTTAGAGCCTTTTGGAGAAACTGTTTAAATACAAAGGACACGTTCTCCTGCAGAAGAGGCCTGCTTACTGGGGCACACACCCCAGCCTCCCTGCCTCTATTAAATCCATTTTAATTATGAAGTCTCCAGGTCTAATTCACCAAAGACTGGCAGAGAGAGCACTTGTCATTTGCTCTTGCTGAGGATCAAGGAGCCCTGGACTCCGTTCTAGTAGGCTTCAAAGACCCAACAAGTCCCAGGCCGGGCAAACAGCGGCGGTCCCTGTCACTCATCCAGTACGGCACTCTCAGCGCAGGTGGGGAAACTTCTGCCTTTGGCCATTTTTAATTCACATGTAGGGGACGATTCAGATGGTGAACACCCCCTGTAGGAGGAGGCCCTCGGGGTCTCAGCCTGGAGCCAGGGAGGGGCCCAGCACAGTGAGGCTCTCTGCTGGGCGACCATCCATGGTGAGCGAGCGACCATGGTGAGCGAGCTGGGGCTGGAGTGGCAGCTCCTGCATCCCCCCCCAGCATGCCAGGTTAGACCATCCTTACAGAGGTTTTTGCAGGAGCCCTCCCCACGTGGATCTGACAGCATCTAAACATGACTAAATTCCTATCCTGTCATCCTGCTCAGAATAGCTTGGACTGGCCTCTACGGGACAGTCGGTTATGCCTAGGGACTGCTGGACGCCACTTGCCCGTGTTTAGCCAAAGAGGATCAGGAACATGATCCACAGGCCCACAGCACCACTGCAGTGTCCAGCTGTCCCAACCCTTTAGTGCCTGAAACTAAACCTGCCCCCACTTCTTTCTATTTATATTCTCTTACCCCATCACCAGCCAGCGTTCTAGAGAGGGAAAGGCCAGGGAATCGGAGTCATCCTTGATGCCAGAATGAGAGGAGGGAAACCTGCTGTCACCTTGGGACAGCAGGTCAGACAACCTGGATTTAGGACCAAGCCTGGGTACTTAGTTGGGGGACTTTGGCCAAGTCTATTCTCCGTGAGCCCCCTCTGCTCAATGGGAACAGGGGTGTTTCTCCACTGACTTTACAGGGACGGTGAGAATCAAGGGAGAGAAGGAATGGCAGGGTGCTCTGTCAGCTGTCAGCATGGCGTAGAGGCCTGCTGCGGAGGTGCGTGCCCATGCTGGCCTGGGAAGCACCTAGAAGCGGGCACCTGCTGTCCCACTGTCCACTTGCATGGCTTGCTGGCTCCGATGCCAGTGTGCAGGGACCTATAAAGGCCCCTAAGAGAACTTTGTGTAGTGCCTGCCCTGGAAGGTGGACCGGAGGAGTGGAAATGGTAGGGAGGAAAGATTTCCTGACTAGGAGCTCAGAGATTTGGGTTTCAGGTGCTACTCTACCACAAATCTACCATGTTAACCAATGACTTGGAAAATAAAACCAATCATCAGGAAGAGAGCTGGTGAACTCTGAGGAAGTGAAACCATGACTGTTCAAAGCCAACATAGGTCAAAAGAGCAAGTCATCAGAATAGGATTTTTTTCTTTACACTATGAGATTGATAACTTGGGCAACGACACAGACGGGGCGGGTCAGTGTTCAGTGAGACATAAACCAGGTGCACATGCAACCCAGTGGTCAAGGCAGAGACAGGTGCTGGGACAAAAATGCAATGAGTTGAGTTCATAAGTGTTTGATGTACCCAAAGGGGACAAGGAAGGTTTTTAGTGGCAGTTCCCTCCCTATCAGGTTCCACAGTTCCCACGGGCAGCTGAGGAGGGGCAGGAGCATCGCTGATGAGGCGCTACTGCGGCCTCCACTACGTCGCCTCCCGGCCTCGCCTGCGCTCTTCCTGCTGCCTCTGGAACATAATCCCAATTCTCTCCTTGGTCAATTTCTACTCAGAAGCATATCACATTCCCAGAAAGCCTGCACCTGTGAAGTGTCTGTCCTCTGTGCTGTGGTGCCACCATGGACCTGGAACGTGCGGTCAACTGTCTCTCCCAACAGCTCTGTCCTAGGTCCTCTCGGGCCCAGTGCAATGGCGGGCTCACAGATGCACTGCACTGGCATGCCCACGGGGCTGGGGCGGGAGTGTGCACTGGAGCAGGAGGCACATGTCCAAAATACCTTTGCAGACGAAAATGGATGTGTTCCCTCTTATCTGATAAGGTGACCCTTGTTAAAGATAAACACTATTTGCACACAGGCTCTGCAGTCAGTAACAAACACACAGGTGCAGCGGGATGTGGGCCAGTTATACATGTGAAGAAAGACCCAAAGCAAGCTGTTAACGAATGGCTGTCCTTGGTAAGGCCCCCAGAAAAGCCAATACCAACAAGAGAAGGCAGGGGTCTCTGTCAAAGGCAGCAACGGCCTGCCACACTCTGGGCAACTAGCGCACATGCCGCAGAGGGGAGCTAGGGTGATGCAGTGTTGGGGAACCTCAAAATATGAGGCACGGCTGGTGGAACGGACAGCAAGCCTAGAGGAGCAGCTCAGTGAGGAATGTACCTGTGCTCGAGTGTCTGGAGCAACACAGAGAGCCCGGAGACTGAGCCGGCTCCGTCTGGATCCGGGAGGGGCAGACCAACAAGAGAGAGCAACAGAAATGGACGTCGCCTCGTATGAGGGGGATTTCACGTCGATCATAAATACCCTCGGGTACTCGCTCAGGACAAAGTCTTCAAGCACAGGTTCAGGCAGAGGTCAGACCAGCCTCTCCCTGGTGAGGCTGGAGACATTTACAAAGGCAGAGGCTGGCATCAGCAACCTCTCCCGAGTGCTAATCAGCTCTGACACTCTGTCGTGCTAACGAAGTCGCCTACTGCCTCTGTGCTGTACCTTTCTCATGGTCAAAGGGAGAGACTGGCAGTTGCGCCCCAGTAGCTGCTGCAGGGAAAGGTTGGTGCTGTCCGGATGGCTAAGTGGGCGGGGCTCTCCACAAGGTACTGGTGGGAGGCTGCAAGACCCCAGTGAGGGGGAGGGCAGCACTTGGTACTGCCTGCTCGTGCTCGTACCAGGGAGGATGGAGCCTGAGGGAGAAGCCATCAAACTGAGGGGCCATCTCAGCTTTTCTCCCAAGCTCTGCTGCTCCTGCACCAAGCACACCTGGCCAGGCCAGAGGGCCTCCTCTAGGCACGGAAAGCACCGTGCCCGGCCTGCTGGCAGCGGGGAAAGCCTTTCTCCCTGCAGTGGGGCCAGTTAATTCTTGGCAATGCTGGGTGAGAACAGAGTCCATGCCCATGAGCAGGCACTGCCAGTGGGCTCCCCACGTACCTGGGGTGGGGAGGCTGCCCACACCTAGGGTAGAACATGTCAGCAGGAAGTACTTTTTTCACCCACATTTCCTGGAAGCGTTGCAAATCCAGGGTGACGACTACCATCTACCATCTCCACCAAGAAAAAAAAAAAATCAAAATGACAAAAAACCCCACCGCCCAAGAAGAAGGACTGTGAGACATCTTATTTTCCATGCTGCTGGGCTGTGGAGGTAAAGGGCCAAGTGGAGGGCAGGGTGCCAGGGGCTCCCTTTCCCTGAAGCCATGGTCCAAATAAAACTAAGAAAAATGAGACTGGAAGAAAAAAAAAAAAGGAAAGAAATAAACCCTCAATACCACAAAAACCTAATGACTGGAAAATAGGGGAGGAATCGCTGGAGAGTTGGACACGGGTCTACAGGCGGCAGAGCGAGTCCTACCCAGACCTGCCGAGGAGGCCCTCCCTGTGCCAGCCCCCCACGGCAGGCAGACAGTGCTGGTTTTGTTGGCAGATTTTTTTCTTTTGGTGGGTGCTTTCTTCCTGCACAGCAGGCACCAGAATGAAAGCTGACGAGCACTGGCAGAATTTTAAAAATTGCTGCCACTCTCCCACAGACGCCCATTATGTCCCCAGAGCCTTACGATTCGCAGCATAAAAGCATAATCAAGAGAAATCATGGTCCAGCTCAGTCAGGGATGGGCAGAATAGTCCATTTAACTTTATGTTAAAAAAAGGAAAATAATTGGACCAAAATTTGTTTGAAATGGAAGTAGGAAATGGCTTGTTTTCAATCTATTTCAAATGAAAAACCTCCATTAAATCCTCATTGGAAACTATTTAGTTTGGAAACAAGTTTAGTGTTCCACAGGCGTGTGCGTGAAAAGGCGCAGCGCGGCATAGTCCGCCAGGAGCCAACAACCTGATGACCTCGTTCCATGGGCCTTTGAGGGGCACGCTGGCCGGGCTGGGGGCTCACAGCCTGGCCGTTGGCCTCACAGCAAAACCCGCAAGGCCGGACTGGCTGGAGGAAAGGAAGTCTTCCAAGTCGACAGAAAAACCCAAACCTCCTTCTGCTGGCAAAGGACCACTCAGGGCTGAGACCAGGGAGAAACTGAAGGCCGTGGGGAGCGGGTTGTACAGGAGGAAAGGCGTCCTCAGTGTCATGTGGCCACCTGGCCCCACAAACACGGAGCCTGGGACCGTGGGACCGCAGGGAGGCAGGAGCCACCAATCATCCTGCAGCCGTCTAGCACGCAGGCACCCTGCCTTTCCACGAGTCTCCACCCCAGGAGAGCCTGGAGCACTGGCCTCAGGCTCAGGACTTGTCTGAACCTGAGGTCACGAGAGCCTAGCGCTGTACCCGGCACACTATCATGCTCAATCCACGTCTGCTGAATGAAGGAAGGGAGGTTCTGGGAGGGGACCAGGGGTGCTCTTGGGTAAAGTGCAGTGTGAGAAGGTGGGGCACCTTGCTTTAAGCACCAGAAGCACGAATTCCAAAACTTCACACCTGCTAAGGATGTCAAGTAAAAAAGTCTGTCACTGCCTGATGTGGAAGGAGTGTCCCATCACCACTGGGAGAGCCAAGGCCAGGCCACCGCCGTGCCAGCTTTGCAGGCGCCTGCGTGTCCTCAGTCTGCGCATTCTGTTTGTCTGTCTCACGTTCCTCACCTGTTGAAAAAGTTCCATTCTTCTCTTGCTTCTGCTTTTCCTCCTCTTTCTTTAATTCCCTGTCTGCTTTCATTTCCTCTTTCATTTAACGTTTAGAGTCCTCTGAAAGGAACGAAGAGGCTCTCTGTGACTGCCACTCAATTTCTGCTCACATGAGCGCTGGATGACTTTCCCACACCCAAGGCTACTTCTCTCCTGAGTGTGAGACCCCCAGACCAACAGCCCCCATCCCTCCACAGCAGCCCGGGCTGGGATCTGAGAGCCACTTGCTGGGAAGTCCCAATTTCACTGAGAAGTGTGGTTTGACTTTAACAGAGCTACAGACGTAACATGAACCAACTCAGGACAGGAAGCTCTCTTTTCCCCAATTATTTTACACATTCAGCAGTGTGTATGTGTGTGTGTGTGTGTGTGTGTGTGTGTCTGTCTGTGCAAAAACACAACCTGCTGTTATTAATTTCAAGAAAACAGAATTAGTTCTGGAAGACTGAAATTCTGATCCCAGCATAACAGAAACGCTGCAGCCCTGGGGTTAGAAGATCACAGCCACTCAGCTCTGGTCACAGAGGCCACATCAGCATTACAGAGGCTCTACAATGTGTGCAGCAAGCTACAGGGCCCAGGAGGGGGGCGGGCCACTTGTCCAGGGTGGCTGTGCATGTGCACCGCCTACACAAACGGCCACAGAGGGTGCAGTGCTTCTCCTAGGCTTCAAACCAGGCCACCGGAAAGGAGGTGTGCAGGCCTGGGGACCAGGGGCTGGCTGCTGAGTGGGCTGGACACGCAGCTGATACTTGATGCTTCACAGTCACAAACACTTTGCTCCTCGTTGCTCTTTGATTTTTTTACCCAAAGGTCTTGGCCTCTGGCCTATCAGTAAACTGTCATGGGATCACTGAGGGTCCCTTCTTGGTGGGAGCGCTCCAGAGAGGCAGGTGCACTCTGCACAGCTGGGTGGAGGCCAAGGAGGGAGGCCGTGGATTCCGTCTGTGCTCAACCACGCCGGGCTCTTGGTCTGCCACATGTCATGAAGGTCTACAGTAAGGCGAGGGGACACTGAGTTTCATTTTATGCCTCTTTCTGGTGGTGCCTGTTGGCTCTTTACTACTTTTAAAGGAACCATGAGGATTTCTTTCTTCTTGTGTCTAGAGGAGGGGTGTGGGTGTTGCTCTGGGACAGTGTCAACCTTGGGAGATGGCCACACTGATGCTGTTTGCTGTCCACAGCCTCCTGGGAAGCCAGACTACTCTGCCTACAGCACAGCTCCCAATTATCACCTGCCAACCTCCCTGTGGTGGGAAGGTGGTGGTGCTTTGCCCATGTTGTGATAGCAGAGGTGGAGGCAGACCTGTAGGGCCCAACCATGGCTTCCAGGTTGCTGCCAGCCAATGACCAGTCAAACAAGAAAAAGGTAGCGATGCCCTGAACTTCTAATTTCAATGTAAAGATTGTTTCTTATTTTAATGCTGCAAATCTTTGGCTTTTGGTGTTAATAAGAGCGCACTTCTTATGCCAGGCCCCTAGTGCCTCACACACATCATCTCATTCAGTCCCACAGCACCCTGCAAAGCAGGTCCCACTACAGTCACCTCTGCAATGACAGATCTGAAGCAGAGAGGAGATATGAATTTCATGAGCATCAGCTCACCAGTCAGTGACATCATCAGAATCTGACTCTAGAATTATTTTAAAAAAATTTTTTGGGTGCCGGGGATTGAACTCAGGGGCACTTGACCACTGAGCCACATCCCAGCCCTATTTTGTATTTTATTTAGAGACAGGGTCTCACTGAGTTGCTCAGCACCTCGCTTTTGCTGAGGCTGGCTTTGAACTCATGATCCTCCTGCCTCAGCCTCCTGAGCTGCTGGGATTATAGGCATGCACCACTGCACCTGGCCAGAATTCTTAGCTACTATAACATTACCTTTTCTTTTATAAAATAATGGTATTGGCACATGATGCTTATATTTTATCTTTTAAATTTTACTTTAATATTCAAAGTTAGCAACTCCAATTTATGGAGGCCTCCTACCATTAAAATTTTCTATTTTACTGGTTTGTAAAAGTTTGTGAAATCCAAAAGCCAGATAACATATACTTAGACCATCTGGTATCAACCCATGTAATCAAACCGTCAAGGGGCCAGCGGGGATTCTCCTGTCCAGAGCCAGTCCTGCAGGTTCTAGTGAATACCAGAGGAACGGTGAGGAGTACAGGCTCTGGAGCCAACGGTGCCCCGTGACCCCGGCCACATCACCCACCCTCTGGGTTGCTCTGTTTTCTGGTATGTGAGGATGAATATGTGGGTGCGTGGCCTACACATCCTCAGAGTTCACCGAGCTCACACATGCGAAGCACTTGGAGCGGGCGGGGCGCGTCCTGAGGTCCCCTGCACACAGTGAATTCAGTCAGTGTCGGCTTTCATCACTGTCATCGCTGCTGTCACCACTGTTTGGCCCTGTGCTGCGTGTTCACAGACAGTAACCGAATGTGAACACGTTGCTTTTCTGTTCCTGTTGCACAAAGAACTAAGAAAACCTCATATTCTCCACAACCCACAGATTTCCACCTTCACTGCTTGACTTGATGAAAATCTCAAATACAAAATACCCTCATCAGCGTCCCCCAAAGTGCCAAGTTTTCCAGGCATCAGAGGTCGACTGAGGCATGTGGGCTCTTGAACAGCAGCAGACCATGGGCACCGGGGAGCCACCTCCTGCCAGCCTCTGTGCGAGCACCAGCACCTCGCCTCCCACGAGGATCCCACGTGGAGGGCACGGAGCCTGCCCATGGGGGGTTCCAGGCTCCCTTCTCGGGGATTCTGAGCACTGTTGGGCACTCTTCCCACAGGCTGCCAGCCTCGGGCAGCACAAAAAGCACCCACTTTGCTCAATGCCATTCACTCTCCTGGACCGAGGGCAGCCCCTGTGTGGATGGAGTGGATGGAACAGGAGTTCCAGTGACCACTCCCACCAACGAGGAAGCCCACTGCTGCGTGGTGACAAGCCAGCCCGCTGCTCCCACAGGCAGCAGCCACCCACCCAGCTCCCTGCAGGTCTCCGAGGCCAAGGCAGAGGAAGAACAAGGGGAGTGGTCTGCCCTCCCGCTGTGTGAGATCTGGGCCTGTGGAGATTCCACAGCTGACCTCCCTGTGTCTGTCAGCACCACCTTTGAGGGAAGAGGGCCTTGCTCATGAGAGCCCTGAACAGAAGCTGGTCCAGCACAGCCAGAGCTGGAGGAACGCTGACCAGGAAGGAACAGTCCTGTCTGGGCACTCCTGCCTGGGCACGGCTTGCCCTTCTCTGAGGACAGCAAAGGAGACCAAGTGCGCAGTTTGTGAGTGGGGTCAGAGCTGAGGTCCAGAGAGGAGGCTGCTCCCTTCTGGCTCTGCACTGGGCTGTTTTCTTTGAAGACAAGAAGGCACTGAGGCATCCCCAGTCCTTCCCGACTGTCCTTCTGGTCCCACAGCTACAAGGGGGGTTAGAGCCCATTCAGGATCAGAGGCTAAAGGAAAAGGACCAGGAGAGGAGTATGCGCTGTTTAGGCTTGGAAGGAACCAGCCAGCCGCCAGGCTGAAACCCAGGTCCTGGAGAAGCCCTCCCCTTCGTCCCTGCACCTCTCCCCCCCCCTGTTCTGCTCTCCTGGCCTGTGCTGCCTCCCCTCCCCGGCCTCCATCTGCCCTGGCCAAGCACTGGCCTGCTGCGCGCTGTGAGGGAGAAGGTGCGGGCAGCAGAAGGGCGTGACGGGCTCTGGAGGACAGTCTGCATTTGAAAACTGCTGCCCGTGGCAACCTCTCCAAAGTAGTGGGGTTGGTATGTGGGAAGAACCCCCTTCTCTGGGACCCACTTCTCACCTTCCCTTTCACGTTCTTCTGGCATCTGACACACTGGTGTCTGCCTTGCTCTCGGCCACCAGCTAGGCCCTGGGCAGGCCTAGGAAAGGGGACTTCTAGAACCATGCAATGTGAAATTCTAGAGTGGTGGAGAGGGAGGCCCCACTCTGTGGTCGTGACAGCCCCCATTAGGTCAGTCTCCCCACACCCACACCCTTGGAGTCCCTCCCAAACTGACTCTGGGTCAGTCTGTGACTTTCCCTGGCCAGCAGCCATCAGCAAGGGGATGCGAGGTGAGACTTGACAGGCCGCCTGCTCTCCTGCTGCTCCCGGGGACTCTGGGGCCACCCAAACCAGTGTCGGCTGCTGAAGGATGAAAGACCAGGGAGCAGAGGGGAACTGTCCTAGCCGAGGCCGGACATCACCTGCCCCAGACTGATGCCCACCAAACCTAAGGGAAGCCGCCTACAGCAGCCCACCCGGGCAGGCCCTGGGGACTGAATGCCCAGCACACGCCAGCTGAGCTGTCCCAGATAGGCATGGCCACCTGCTCACCCACAGGATTGAGAGCTCCCTGAGTAGTTGTGTCAGGCCCCAGTGTGTCAGGGGGGTTGCTATAACAAAAGTGGACTGTACCTCTTCCTCACCTTCAGCCCAGGGTCCCAGGTCTGCCTGCTTTTGAGGATGGTGAACCACGGACCTTCCCTCCTGCCCTGGTTCCTTACAAGGCACCACCTGCAGGCCTCTCCTGGAGTCTCCCAAGAAAAAGGAGAAGGAGGAAGAAGAGACCAGGGCCTGAGGATGAGTGTGTTTGGTGGCAGGTGGCGGTGGGGAGGGACGAGAACTTCACACACAGGCTCTGGCTGAGACACACGCCCACTCAACACAGAAGCCACTTCCCCACCCCACGTCCTGCTACCAGTGGCAAGGAGGAACGGTCAAGGCAGTGACCGTGAGCCAGTGGCTGGGCGGGGGCCTGGGAGAGGGAGTGCAGAGGACCTCGGGTGCCCTGGTGAGGCACAGCCCAAATCCTGGCCTCTGCTGTGGGCACCAGCAGCTGTACCCGGGCAGGCGTGTGAGGCTGGCGCAGACGGCATCTATCTGCACGGCACAGAAGCTGATTAAAAATGCTAACTACCATGATTGTCCAACCACCAGACACTCCCCAGAGACCCGGCTCACAGATGGCGATTAGTTTGGGATGGCCAGAACACTCACCAGTACCATGTTGCCTCAACACCCACAGACTATCTGTCATGCTCCCAGGAGGCCGTTAAAGGCTGTTTACTTCATACAGTTAACTTGAACCATAAGCTCCACAAGCCTCTTTGATACAATTTTAATCACTCTCCTCATAAACCCTAACACTCCCGGCATGGACGTACATTTGCACACAGCACAATGCAAAACTCCCCCTGGAATTTCGCAGCTAGCAACACCCCCTTCCCAGCTGCCTGCCTCAAATGGAAGCAGCCTTGCTCCCAACACTGTCCAGGGTCCCCTGACTCAGGCACCGGCATTAGAGCTGCCCAGTATGGCAATACATCATGGCTCCCAGTGGAAGCTGGGTGATAAAAGATCAATACAGGACCTTGTAACAAATGTTCCAACAGTGAAACTGCAAGCTACTGTTTATCTTTCCCAGAACATATTTTTCCCCCAAGCAAATTCTAATTTTCTAGACTGGCCTCAGCTATCCTTTCTGGTATTTATTTATTTATTTGGAAAGCAAAACCAAGTGAGGTCCCAGACTCCATTCCCTAAATAGACACCAAGCCCTGCTGATCAGCTCCCTGAGTACCACGCTGCCAGCCCCTCCCACTGCAGGGAGAACCCCAGGGTCTCTCCCCACACTCTACCACTGCCCAGTCGCATCCTCCACTCAGCTGGCCAGCAGCACATTCTCTCTTGCAGAGCCCTGGGCACTCTAGCTGTGACATTTGGTGAATCCACCACCAGCAAGAAGGACAGCCTGGGACGAAAGGCAGGAGCCCGTTCAAGTAATTCGATGTGGATTCTGTGTGATCTGACGTTTCTTTCATAGGTAGGATTTCCTGTTTCTTGAAACACTTTGCCAAAGAAAGGGCAGAGGGTGTGTGAACCGGGAGCACTCAGCTGGCCTCCAGCCCTTGGAGGTAGTAAGCGCGCTGAGCTGGCCAAGCCTCAGCTTCTCCGTCTATAAAACGGGGGAACGCTCACTGGTGCCATGACTGCTGTGCGAGCACTGCTTACGAAAGGGCTTTTAAGGTGTGAAATATTGAAAACATTTTCCTCTTGGTTCTGTTTTATTTATAACTACAGGGCTATTGCTCTATTGCTGATGGTAGTTCTTTATGCCACTTTGTTCCAGCCAGGTGAAGATAGCATTTGGACGGAATTGCAAAGCAGTTCTGTTTGTGGTACTGGTATTTTCTAGGCCTTTCCACTTCATGGTCTTCCCACAAGTAGTCATCTTTGGTGAATCTGCAGTGGTGGGGTCTGGGGAGCCTCCCAGCCCCTCCTCAGCACCAGCTAGCTGCATGGCCGGCCGGCCGGGAGGCACGCCCGTGTCTCTGTGGGTTCGTGTGGTTGTGACTGTGTGTGGCTGTGGTCCATGAAGGAGATACACTCTCAGCAAGTGCACAACGTCTGGGAGGAAGTTTTTCTGGTTGCTGTTACCTTCCTCTCTCTGCTTTGCTTTCCTGTCTTTGTACCCTGGGGCTCAATTTTCCCCCCTTCCTTTCATCTTCCCTCCTCCATTTCTCTTATTTTCCCATATTTTTATCAGTGCATTATAATTATACAAAGTAGTTCAAATATTCCCTTTGTGGCATATTTTTTAGTCCCCTCGACTGTGGATTCTTGCTCACCTCCTGGGCCGCCCGGAGCTCCCTCTTTCCTGGGGACCTCCTCTGCTCCTCCCTCCAGAGGTCAGATCTCTGTTCTCTCTCCAGGAACCCTGGCCCATGGCCCGCCACCACTCTGGAAAGCCACAGCTTGAGCAGTCCCAGTGTCAACCCCCCTGTCACCCACCCCATGAGAAATCCATGTGGTGCTCCAGGCGAGCATTCCCTAAAGTTAAGTGGAACTCGGTTTCTCTTCAGGGAATCTCGGGCTGCCTCCGTGGCCATCCTGAGTTTAAAGCTCTGACTCAGGACAAGAGGGTGGGAACAGCTGTGCCACGGTGGCTCCAGCTACTCCTAACGGGCAACACAGATCTCGTCCTGTAAGCCCTGCTCTGGCCCCGTTGCCCACACGACCTGTCTCCCAGCTCTAAATCTAGATGTCACTGTAAAGTATAGCTTTGCTTTTTGTTTGAGAAGAAAAACCTTGCAGAACACAGTTACCACTGGAGTCACGAGTTCGATCTTATCTCCGTAGAACTGACACTTCCCCTGTAAAGGCGACTCCAGGTTGCCATGACAACCTCCCGCAGCCTCAGAAATCAGAAGCCCACTGTTTATATTTAGTGCTGTTTATGTAGCCCAGGATTTTTCTTTTTTTCACTTATATATCTCTTTTTAACAAAGGCAAAAGTGACATAAGGTATAACAAAGTGAGAAATTTATTTCATTTCACTTGACCTATGGCTGTGGGCTGGAGACGGACGGCACAGGTAGAAAGGCAACAGCAAGGGGAATGAGTGTCTAGGATCTTATGAAATAAACACTGTGATGATCTCTGCCTGACATTACTGAACAGTCATTGCAGCCAAGTGACTGTGCCCTTGAAACCCCGAGAGAAGGGGTGGGTTCAAGAGCAGAGCATGAGGATCTAATGCTGGACAGGGACAAGTGGTCAGTCCTGCGGAGGGACCAGAGTGATAACTTCTACCCCAGCAGCAGTTCCTAATGCAAGGCCACCCCAGGCAGCCTGGAGCACACCTTGATCGTTCTACATGAGCTGCTGTCCCTCGGACTAGATTCATTCCAGAGTACCAACAAACTGGCAGAGGCCACCACAGACACTGTCACTTTAATGGATTTCTGGAAGAGATGAGGAAAATGGAGATGGACAAGGGAAGGCCAAGCGCGAGTCCTAGGAACGATAGCCCTGCCCATGTGAGCCGCTCCTCAGGCGCCATCTGAAACAGACTGGGATGCCCCATGAAGCGGGAGGAGCCACGGGCCAGGGCACATGTAGTCCAGGTCTCAGGGAGGAACACGTCATTTGGGTCGGCCAGTGTACAGTGAGTGCTGTGACAAAGCGCCAGGTCTCAAGGGGACAGGTGACAGCATGACCAAAGCCACATGAGGAGGGAGAGGGGCCTTCATGGCCAGGTGTGGCAGGACATGCAGGGGCGGGCCACCAGTCATGGTGGGAGGGACGCTCTTCAAGGGAGGTGGGAGGGACCTGGGCTTGGAGATGGAGTGAGAGGAGGTGGAGAAACGGCAGGAGAGAGCCGACGCGGGCAGAGGCAGGGTGTGCCCAGGGCAGAGCTCTTCTGGCCACCCTCTGTATGTGCCTCTGCGTGACCAGATCCCCTGGGTCTGCACTGGGATAGTGGACAGGAAGGAGGGTACGTCAGGAGACTTCCCAAGGACAGAGTGACACGGCTGGGTGATGTGAGATGTGGGAGACAGAGAAAGCACCACTGCGCAGGCCATGGTCTCCTCGCCCCAGAGCAGTGCCCTTCTACCCCAGGGATCCAACTCCCGAGGAGGACCAGGCCACAGCGGAAAGGCCACTGCCCACGGGCAGCCACTCAGCAGACCTTCCGCCACCGCCTGCCCATCAGCTGGCCTCTGGAGGCACCTGGCTGGGGAAGGAGCCGCAGGTCGGGCCTGGAGGAGCAGGGAGCCCTGCAGACTCAGCACCTGCCGGTGCTGATCAGTCATTTATTTGAGAGGAAGAGTAGAGCACACCAAAGGGACTTCGGGGGTGACTGTTCCGAGAGGGCCAGCCCACTGACCATGATCTGGACTGTCAAGGCCATGGGGAGTCCCCGGAAGCCAAGGAACTGGGTTGGCTATTCATAACAAGCTTGCAGGCTGCTTCCCTGGTGCCTCCTGGTACTTCTGGGAGCTCTGATCTTGGCTTTCCCGTTGGTGAGGAGACGCGACTGTTCTTGGGCAGGAGCCTGGCATAGCCCAGAGCCCTCCCCCAACTGGCACACAGCCTTCACCCAGCGCAGTGAGCTCTAAGTGGGACCCTCAGGCTTCCCAGGTCCCGGAAATGTTTCCAGCCCCTGGAAAAGGCAAAGACTGCCCTGAATTCCTCAGGCCACCAGACAAACCCTGAGATAAACTGGTATCCTGGCATCTGGAGTCAAAGAATGGCTTCACAGTGACGAGAGAAGACACATAGCAGAAGATCTAACTCGCTGTTTGCATAACTTTATTGAGCAGATTATTTGAGAGCCAGCTCACCTGCCCGGTTATCTAGAAATCATGCTGCTTGGAATCTGGGGAAGGAAGGAGTTCCCACGAGGACTCAGACCTGCTGCCTGGCATGCACAGGCCAGGCTCCGGGGGCTCCTGACGGGTGCGGCAGGCTCCAGCTCCTCAAGGACATATGGCACAAGGCCGGGATGGCGGAGCTTGAGAACTCATCTGAGGGCCAGCACAGACCCCATGCGGACTCCTCAGGAGGAGTCTGGAGGTGCTGGCAGGTTCTCGGGCAGCCCCACCTGGGGAGAGGTAGACTGGCCTTCTGTTCGGGCAGGAGTCCAATTTCCACAATAAGGTGTTAGCCATGCCACCGGCACTTGTGATTTCCATGGTGCAAGGCTCTGCCCTGAGCCAGCCACACAGAATACGAGCACCCCAGGCTCTCGACAGAGAAGACACTCTGAAACCGTCTGCTATTCAACTCCCATCAAAAGCCCAGCTGAGAAAAGCAATATTTACAAAAGATTATTAGAAGGACAAGCAGCCTGTCCATTCTTCAGAACACTCAGCATCCTGTCCATGGATCAGACCTGACCACCTCCCAGCTGTCCACAGGGCACATTACTTTAGCCCCACACAACTGCCACCACAGGATTGCATTTTAATGCCATGCTGCTTGCTCTTATCAAAAAGTTGCTACAAGAAGCAGACAGAGAAAGCCCATTGTCACGTGGGAGGACAACCTGTTGCTGGAACACTGTTCACTACATAAAATCCCGCATGAGAAAGTTGTACTGGAAATCAACTTCAGAAGCACTGAGTCCTGAAGAATGGACAGACTCCTTTTAAATGAACTCTGTAGTAAATCTGAGCTTGGCTGCCAGGAATCTTAGTGTCAAATCTGAAGTTCGGATGTGGCAACCATGCTGACCCTCAACTTGTCCTTACCTGTGTCCTCCTTCCCTTGGTCATTATTTTCTTTTTACATTCACTGTAACTTATTTGATGCATTCCTTTTATTAAAAGTTGTTAAAAAACTTTTAGGGAATCAGATAATGGTGTAAATAAATGTGGAAAAAATGTACTGGATGCCTCTGTTCATTCTAATGTCATACCTCTTCTACTTTGAGACAGGGTCTCTGGTGGAGGCTAGCCTCAAACTCTTGGCTCTCGCACCTCAGCCTCCCGAGTAGCCAGGATTACAGGTGTTCCCCACTGTGCCTGGCTAAACACCACCCCTCTGAGCCCCTTACTTCAGCGCAACTCTTTTTCACGGTGTTGGTTATAGCCATAGCTATGCTAATAAGCACAGTCACACCAAAGCTACCACTGATTTTGTATTCATCATGTCTCTAAGCACTGCAGTATAGACATTTGACACACTGCTTTGCTCTACCCTCTCGATAACCCTACAAGTGAGGGCCATCCTACAGACCAGGAAACAGGGGCGTGTGACCTCAGGCCACAGTGATACAGCCCATTCCAGCTGCAAGGATGTTTAAAAGGAGAGTGACAGGAGTCAAAGCCACAGGGCTGGGGCTGGGGCCTTCTCTGTCTTCTCCACATCACGGGAAGCACACCTCAGTCCGCCCGGAGGGGCCAACAGCAGCATTTCTCATGTTCTCTTCAAAGTCCCTGGGAACGTGCTCTAGCGACGCCTGCTTCACTAGCAAAGTGATCTAGTCAAGATGAAAGTGCATTTTGTAGGTAAGACTAAGTAAAGAGCTCTGAAAATACATTTTGACAGACAGTAAAAACCACCATCATCATCAAAACATGGGGCCTAAGGGCTTCCGGAACTTTCCCACAACGCCCTGCAGGCACCTGGAGCTACAAGTGACTTGGGCCCTGTGGAGACACTGAGCCCACAGCAGCAGCGAGGCCCACCCTCCCAAGGCCGGGCAGGCTCCATGTCCCTGCTCTTAGCACTCCACATGCTGAGCTTCAAAGTCCTTTGCCACTGCGTCTCCATCAGCCCTGGGGAGCCAGGGCTTGCTCTGCACTCCAGGTTCTGGGACCACACACCTAGATCCTGACTGGCAAGGAGAGAGGAGAAGCAGACGGTGCCGGTGCTGCTCTTGAAGAGCTTCCTGACGTAGGGGAGGCACAGCATGAAAAGTGAGGGCAGCATGGACGGCCCCCCAGGCGCCTAGGACACGGGGCGACAGGAACCAACAGCCCCACGAGGAAGGGCCCTGGAGGGAAGCACCCCAGCCCCCTCCTGCCTAGTGTTCTGCGAGCTGCTCCCCAGCACTCCACAGAGGGCCCGCCCCCATCTGTGCCAGGTGCTATGCACGGTGCCCAGGGAGGAGCAGCGGGCCGCTGCTTCGGCCCCTGAGGAGCTCACGAGCAGATTTTTAAAAAAATATTTTTATTTATTTGCCTTTAGTTGTACACAATGCATTTTATTCAATGTGTTTTATTTGTACGTGGTGCTGAGGATCGAACCCGGGTCGCCCACGTGGTAGGCGAGCGCTCTACCGTTGAGCCACAATCCCAGCCCTCACGAGCAGATTTTTAAAAAGTCAGAATAATCCCAGAAAAAACTGCTGGAAAATAATTGAGGGCAAGTTTAATTGGCCTGAAGAGAAATCTTATGGAGTTACCTCCTGGACAGAGTAGGCCAGGACGCTCTCACGACGGCGGGTAGCCAGTGCGGAGACCTGAATGAGAAGGAGCCGCGGAGCATTCTGGGCAGAAGACACACGAGCAAAGGCCCAGGGGCAGGCCCACTTAGCACCTCTGAGGAACAGCCTAGGAGCATGGTGGTCCTGTGGAGCTCAGGTGGAGGCACGTTGGCAGCAGGCTTGGGTTTCACTCCACACGCCATTGGGAGGTAAAGGAGGACTGTAAGCTGGGGTTCCGCACATACACACCTGGGGGACCTGATGGTGTTTATCTATTCAAACATCACCTTGGGTAAGTCAAAGATTGCTTAGATATGACACCAAAGACATGAACCATAAAAGAAAAAAAATCGATGAAGTGGACCTTCTTGAAATTGAGAAATTTGTGTTTCAAAAGACATCATTAAGCAAATGAAAACAAGTCATAGACTGAGAGAAAACATTTGCAAATCACATATCTGACAACGGATTTGTTTCCATAATAAAGAACTAACGACGTGTAACTCAGAGAGTCAGCTGTACAGTGTGCACATTGTAGCTCAGTAAAGATCTATCCACAGTGCCCCTGGCCAACAGCCTTTCTGGCCATGCAGAGGCCTTGGACCACTTTTTCCTTTCATCCTCCTCACAAGCAGCTGATGAGAAGCTCTGCCTGGGAGAAGATGGTCCTATAAAGGCTGGTGAGAGGGCAGGAACCTGCTGGTGCAGCGTCACACCCATTCCCAGGTACAGCTGTCCCTTGTTTACTGTGGATGGGATTCAAAGTGGCCTAGAAATGATGGAAGGCGTGTGGGATCCCATGCCAAGGTCATGAGCAAATGCTACAACAGGTCTTATAAGGGACTTGAGCATCTGTGGGTTTTGACACCCAACTGGGCATCCTGCAACCATCCGTTGCAGACACCAAGGGACAGCTGTGCCTGGGAGAGGTGGCATCAGCTGGGTCTTGAAGAACTCTGATAGTCAGAGTCATACCCATGGAAGATGAAGGGCAAACTGTTCTTAAGAAGTTCCAGGTATATTGGGCTCAGCCAGGAGGATGTCTACTCTGAACAGAAGTCCCACCCTTGAATGGAGAGCACTTGGGGTTCTGGTGTGGCGTGGCACCTTTTTAAAACATACTGCTTGGAATTAATGAGCGAGTGCTGCTACACCCTTTTCCCCCAGCCCAGTGCTGGTCCCCAAAAACTAATCCCTGTCACAAAGTGAGTGGCAGCTGTGTGTAGACACTACTAAAGCACACTTAGAGCTTAGCACAGCGCCCAGAGGGCACCACAAGGGCACGCCTGGAGGTGAGTCCAGGGCTCAGGAACAGGCCTGAGAGCCCTCAGAGCAAAGCCTTTGATGGACAACAGTGTCACATGGCCTTGCCACTCCCCACACCTTGTGCAGATGAGCAGGACAGAGGTGAGCACTGAGACTCAGAGAGGTAGGCGTGCCCGGGGCACACAGCCGTCAGCCACCGTCTGGATGCCTGCACAGGGAGGCTGCCTGTATCTGTTCAACTGGAGAACGCGTGGGGTGGGGGGTCGGAGAGAAGCAGCAAGCAGGTCCACGCAGGCTGGCCTTTAGTGCTTGGTCTCATTTTCTGAGAGGAAAGTCGCTTAGCAGTGACTGTAGGCGGGAAAGGGGCCAAACCTCCCCCTCCCCAGCATCCCTTCTTTCAGTCATCCTACTCTGACCACATGATGTAGTAGAATTATGAAAATCAACAATAAAACCCTCCAATCTTCACCCAACTTTCCTATAACTTCTCCCCTGTGTCCTGCCTGTCCCCAGAAAGCTATATTTCAATCCTGCAATCCTATTAAAACACATACTGTGAAAAATTACTGTAAAAGTACATCTGGAGACCTTGCTTTAAGAATAAAAATGCATTAAAATAAACTTAGATCAAGCTTGACCAGCCTATTTCTGAATGTTGATTGTAATTATATTTTCTTAAGATGTTGACATGAACAAGGAAATAAATAAGGGTATCGATTATTCAAGTATTTTATCAGCATTTCATAGAGAAAAAATATCTGCCCAAATGGCCCCATTTTCATTTACTGAATAAGACATTAAATTCCATTCATTTCCTGACAGCCCTTTCTTCCACTGATGTATTTTTCTGGATTGATCCACGGCTCTTAGAGCTTGAGAAATGAGCAACTTCTGTCATGAATTTAAGTGGACATGGATCACATGCAAGGAGCCTCCTAGAGGGAACTCCGCACTCTCCTGGGGATTCCCACCAGCTCGGTCAACTGACCTGGCTGCGTCCGAGGCAGAAGACGCACCAGGCACCCAGTGTGCCTGGGATCCGCCTCCTGAGACGCAGCCTAAGTCCAACCCTTGGACCCCACCAGATGAGGTACCCATGTTCAACCTCATTCTGACTGGCCCTTCTAGGTCACTTGGTTGCCAGGGAGTCCTCGCTGGGACTCACTCGGTGTTGGGTGTTTTGCAGAGCTCAGGTGGAGAGGCTGGAGCATCCTGGCCCAGGCTCACTAGGACCTGGATTCCCTTCTCAAGGTCTATCACCTACTCGGGATGAGCACATAAATCCCTTCTCAGTTAGGTGTGTGATGCAGTGCCTAAGTCCAGGAATCTGGGAAAGAATTGGGTTTGTTCTCAAATCTGTCGCTCCCAGTGTGGTCAAGACCTCAGTTTCCTCACCAATAGACACAAGTGTACCTAATGATCTCTAATAGCACATATGGTGATGGAATTTTCTAACCATCCAAATATAAATCCCCCAGGCCTTTTCCCCTTTAATCACAAAAAGTAATATATGAACACACAATACAAAAATACAGGGTTGGACGGATGCAATTGCTGATTCATGTGGCCCAACCTAGCCTCCGGTACAGAAGTCTTCCTTTGCTGCCTAAGCACCACTCTGGTTTATATTAATAACTTATATTTGTACAGTGCTTTGAAAGTTTAAAAGTGCTTTCATGTGCATTATTCATGTGTAACAAACATTTCCTGAGGGCCTGCTATGTGCTTGAGGCTTCCAATAAAATTTAACCCTCACAGCAACTGAGAGAGGCTGGTCACTCCAGTCTCTGGGATGGAGAAAGGCAGGGCCAGGTAGGGAAGAGCCCCAGGGCACAGGGTGAGTGGCACTGAGCTTCCTGCTAGGCCCCGACTACAGTCCTCTCCCACAGACCCTCCTCCCTCCTGGTCTGAGCAAATCTGGTGTCTGTTCCTCATCCCCAGAACCTCTGAAATCTTAATAATCTCATATTTTTGAAGGGGAAAAAGATGCTTCAGGCCTGCTCTGGCTTCCCTCTCTTGGTTTGCAGTGCTGTGCCTGCAACTGAAAATAGCAGGTTCCTTGCTAAATCCTAGTGGGGAGGCGAAGTGCAGGCCGCGGGAGGAGGGGGCTCCTCCTATCTGCAGAGACTCTTACCAGGGGGAAAAAAGCACATCTTTATAGGTAAAAAAACTCTGTTGCTTGGCTTGAAGCTAACCCCTGCGACATACATTACTGTCTCTCTGTTCAATCAGTGTTCTGCTACAAGAATCAGTTACATTCAATCATCTGAAAGAGCTATTAAAATGCTGATAAAAAATTCATAAAGTAACACACAGTAATGAATCAGGAGAATTCAGTAAAGTGAGACCTACCCTTAGAGCAGGGCAAAAATGAAGGTGAACGATCGTTTGGGCCCAGCGGCCATGAAATACCCTTTTGGAAGATGAATAATTCTGTTTAGGGCTGATAAGTCGAACTAATTTATAATGCTGTTTTAGGTCCACTGCTGAAATATTTCAAATCCCTCAACTTTAAAATGCATTGCCTGTCAGAAACTGGTCTCTTAACAGTTTCCTCTTAACATTTTTCAAAATGTAACCTAGACCAATTTGCATGATTTAATGCTTATTGTATTATACTGTGCATGATTTAAAATGGGAAATAAAATTTTAAAAAAAGAGAAAGAGAGGGAGAGACTGGGGCGGCAGACAAGGTGGCATGAAGGGAACAGTGGGGCCAAAGGGAGATTCAGCTCTATCAACGCCTGACAGAAGGTCCCGATGGGGGCTGGCTCAAGGGATAGGTAAGTGGACACCAGGGACTGAGCAAGTCCCCACCTAGTTAGCAGAGCTGGGGCAAAGGGATAATGAAGCTACCTCAGCCAGGCAAGATGGAAAAGCAGCTCTGGGAACCAGCAGGGAAGACCAGACTGAAATGCTGCACCCAGGGTCCACCCTGCTCCTGTCCACTCCCACGCGATCCCATAACCCTGGACACGGTCTTAGGATTTGCTGTTATGGCGGGTACAGTCCTCATTACTGCTACTGGATTCTCATAAAAGCCTCCCAATGGCACCCTTGGTCTCTCCTCGTGACCTACCCCCTGTTCTGCTGCTTCCCCCCCGCCCTGAAAGCACATCTGGTCATTTTAATAACCCTCAATGACTCCCACTGCCAACAGGACAGACTCTGAATTCCTGAACGTCACCTACAAGGCTCTTTTGCTGGGATAATTCTGGGATACAACCTGTGGCCTCCTGCATGCACGGAGCCACCCCAGCCCTTAAAGGACCCTCATGCTATAGCTTCCCAGCTATCTATCCAGTGACGTCTTCTGCTACTTTATAAAGGGAATAAAGGAAACAAGGAATGGCTATCGATACATAACTGGAAAAAAGCAGGATCCAGGGTATGTAAAAGTCCTATAAGTCAGAATAAAAAACACAGCAACCCAATTAAAACAACAGAGTGCGTCAATACGCTGAATAATCTGTGAATGTGTAAAAAGATGCTCAATGTCACTAGTGGTTGGGAACATCTAGATGATAACAGTGAGAAGTGGTATAGTCATCAGAGAGGCAGATATTAAAACGTCTCTGATGCTAAGTGTTGGGCCAGCTATGACAAAGGGAGCCCTCCATGGCCAGGGCACAGAGCAAACCCCCAGAAGGAGCCCCTGGCAGCAAGCAGTCTGGGGAAGGTGTGAGTACCTCTTAGCCCACCAACACCGACCCTTGGCACCACGGAACCTTGGTCCCTGTGGAATTCTTCCTAACACTAAAAACGGGAAGCACCCTCTTGTCCTTCAAGAGGAGGGTGGACAGAGTATGCTCTAGCCACGTGATGAGATGGCACACAGCCACACAATAGTGTGGAGCCGCATCTAACACACCAAGACACCAGACACAGTGTGAGCTCAGGAAGGAACTTCTAAGGGAACAAAATGGAGGACACCACATAAAGTTCAACGTGATAAAATGAACTCGCACAGTCTACTCGACAGGTCCATGGAGGCTCCAGAGAAAAGCAGAGGAATTCTATGGCAGCAGCACTTCCTTCTAAGGTGGGGGTCATATGACTCTGGGAATAGAAGAACAAGCCCTACCAGTGTGGTCTGCCAGGCGTCTGCCCCCTGGGGGGCAGGCAGACTCCGCTGTCTCCTCCCGGTGGGTGTCCTCCTTGTCCTAAGGGAATGCCCTGGGGTCTTGCACAGGCCTCTGCCAGCCTCAGCTATGGAGAACACCAGTGCCTCCTGGAGGCTGGGGCCTTGGAGCTGTGCTCTCCACTTATCATTCAGGAGGCCGTGGGTCTGATCAGAAATGGCCA
This sequence comes from Tamias sibiricus, assembly GCA_025594165.1. Taxonomy (NCBI): domain Eukaryota; kingdom Metazoa; phylum Chordata; class Mammalia; order Rodentia; family Sciuridae; genus Tamias; species Tamias sibiricus. Next base: position 40,390,028 of record CM046674.1, on the reverse strand, counting down.
CTGTGGTCGATGTACTACTACTACTACTGCCCAGAGATTCCATAAATCTTGATTAATTGTTTCAGTGCTTTGTTATGAAAGGTTTCTTCCATGTCGCGTTACTTAAAATTTTTTACACAATCCAAATTGTCAAATGGCGGCAGAAACCCCTCATAACATGTGATAATAAGGCTGTTACTGTGAAGGGCTCACTAATCCTGTATTTATACACCTGTTCCCCATTACGCAGATCTGTTAAACTAGCACTTTGTCCATCAACACTTGAGTGCTTAAAGCTGAGTAGGCCTCTTTTGTAATTGCTGGCACCAGCAAAAGCCAACCGCGCTCTCGGAACGTGGCTGGAACGGCTGCTCCGCATGACAGCCCCACAGGCTCGTGTGCAGCCTAGGCGGCCCCTCGCTCCACTCGCAAGGCCCATATATCAAAAGCGGGAGAGGGTGGGTTTTTTCTTAAAGTAAGTTTTGGGAAATAACATGAGGAAAAAGTCAAAGGCAATTATTTCCTCTGGTGACATTTCTGTTGGGTTACACCTCCACCAAAGATTTATAGCTTCACAGAGCTGCAAAACTAACCATATGGTCAATTAAAAAGAATTCCAATTTCCGTGCTCCTGGGCCCAGAACCTGAGAGAAAAGATTCCCGTTTAACAAGGATCTAGACTTCTGGGCAGGAGGCGCTTGAAGCACACTCCAAATCATACAGGCTATGCCACGAGAAGAAAGGACGCTTTCTGGCCGGGGAGTGAGGAGGAAAGAAAGTCCCACAGCCCAGCTCAGGCATGGGTCTGCACAGGGCCATGGAGACAGGAGGGCCACTGAGCATTACCTGCTCCGTTGCCTCTGACCCCTGGGTAATTTTTATAGAGTCATAAGTGAGTTGAAGAACTCCCAAGAATTTCGCACTTCCTTCCAAGTGGTCTGGCTTCACCTCTGAAATCAAGTAGCTCAAAACAGCATTTGAAATCCTAGATCAGCAGGCTTAGCAATGTCCAAAAAAAGCCCTGCAAACGCCTCTATGTCGCCACCACCAAACAGGGGTGGGAATCACCAAGAGCCCTGGTGGCCAGGGAGCCGTGAACATGTGCCCACATGGCCTGGCCTGTGGCCGGTGCCCCAAGAGCTCCTACCCGACCATCCAGCCCAGATAAACATGGAGTCCACACCACGGCTGGGGTGGGAAAGGCACAGAGGACACATGCTGCCCACGAGCACCAGGGCCTGCCTCCCCGGCTCTCTGGAAAGGTTGGCATCTTACCTCAAATTGTCACTGAGAGGCTCAGCCAGTCAGGGAGGGGGTTCAGGAAGGCTGACCTGTAATTTATGAATCAAACTGGGACACTTTTGATAGTGAAAGGGGGCTTTCAGTTATTACACCAGGATAAAGGACGCACATAAACCGAGATTGTCCCTGGGAAACCGGGATGTATGACTACCCAGATTTAGGGGTGTTTTTTATGGTCTCTCCAAACGTGAGGAAAAAAATTCAGAGAGACACGGCCACAGAACCAAACACTGCCTGCTGCCTGGAGTCACACAATCCAGTTCCATGAGTGCACGCAGTCAGGGCCAGGGCCAATTTCGTGTGCATGTATGACAGGCTTTTCTTTACTTTCTTTGTTCTGCTATAGCAGTTCTCAAAAGCTTCAGCCTCGAGACCCCTCATGGCCTTGAACTCTGGGTGCGTGTATGTGTACCTGTGCTCTGGAGACTAAGCCCGGGCACTCCGAGTGCTGAGCTTGTGCTCTACCATGAGCTGTCCCCAGTCCTCCTAGAACTGTTTTAGGACCTTCCCCGGGCACAGTGGTGCACGCCTGTGATCCTGGTGACTTGGGGGTGGTGGGGGTGGGGGGACTGAGGCAGGAGCTTTATAAATTTGAGGCCAGGCTGGACAATTTAAAATTTAAATAAAAATTTAAAAAAGGCAGGGTGGGGCTGGGGATGAAGCTCAGTGGTAGAAGGCCCTGAGTTCAGTGCTCAGCACCAGAAAACAAATTTAACTAAATTTAAAAAATAATAAATTTTAGGACTTCCAAAAAGTTATTTTAAAATGTGTGCTGCATCTACTGACAGTTACTCTATTAGAAATTAATATTAAAAATTGTAAGCCACTAAGCATATTAAAAAAAAAAAACCCCTATAAAAAAAAAAAAAAAAAGCTGTTAAGAAGAATGACATTGTTTTACATTTTTGCAAAAATTTTTTTTCAGGGCTGGGAATCAAACCTAGGACCTTGTTCCTGCTAGGTGAGTGCTCTACCACCGAGCTGCACCCCTAACCGGCAGTTTCCTTCACTCTCTGGTTTAGTAGAGACGTGTGGGTTCCCACGCCTTCTGTGCTCCACCTGACTGAGGCATGTATGGTAGCCTCTGAAAGCTCCCTGAATGCTCAGGAGAGAAGGACACCAAGTGGAAAGGCAGCAGACACTTTATTGTTAGAAACAGTTTTGGCCTCGTGGAACTTCTGGAGGGCCTGGGGGAGCCCATGGGTACCTGGACCACACCTGAAAAACCAAGGAATGAAAATGTCTCCCCATGTTGTCCAGGATCAACGTCACCACAGCCCTCTCTGTCCTAGGCAAAGGAGGAACGAGCTTCCTTCAGCTGCTGGCTTTAATGGCCATCAAAATCTACTGGAACAAGAAAGGCCAAGTTTGAGAAAAGGTAATGGCAGGGCTATTGGGAGAGGCTTCAGGAAGACTAGAAAAAGATTCCCCCAGACTGGAGAGGCAGGGGCAGGGCCGTGCGTTTTGCAGGGTCAGAAACCCAGACACTATTTTGGAGTAGCACATGGGGAAGCAGGCCAGGACAAGTGGTCTCGCCAGGCTCCTGGTGTTTTCAGGTGGTTAGGAATGAGGGATGTCCCCACAGTGGGTGGGGGCATAAAGCCGAGAGGATCACCATCCTTCAACATGCCTGAGCAAGGAGGCACAACTCTGGGGGCAAAGGATGCACCAGGAATGAGCTGAGTTCAAGGTCCCTTTAGGGGTTTCACCTTGAAACCTCAAGTAGAAGCTGAAGTGCTGTCTTGATGCTGGAGATCGTAGGCTGGGAGTCTCCTTCACCTCCTTTGCACCCCCTCTGCCCTAATCTGGGAAGCCACCTGTGAGCAAGGCCTTTGCGCACAGGGCCTATGTCACAGCCACTCAGCCTGGCTCGTCTGTACTCAAAGGTGCCAGAAGACCAACAAGAGAAGACAGAAGATCAGAGGGCCTTGTGGTTGCTTGATGTCCCTGTGCTCCTCCTGCACACGGGGTCTGTGTTCATGGAATGTATGGGGTTCTCAGGTAGAGTCTGCCTCTAGCCACAGGGGCCCCATGAGGGCAGGGATGGCCCAGGTACTCAGTAGGAAGGAAGGAAGGAACACATAATGTACATGGTGAACTCTGGTGGGGGATATGACAGACACAGGAGGCGGTGAAGAATCTGAGATTAAAAGGAAAATGAAATGATGGGAGAAAAATACACAATCACAAGGAGGCACAGAGGATCAGCCTGGTATGGGGGGATGGGGTGGGGTCCTGAGACAAGGCAATTCTTGAAAAAGGCTCCAGTTCTGAACAAGACCCCCCCCAAGTTGGGGTCTTTCTTGCTTAAAATAGTAGTCTGAAAATGCAGACCTTCGCATGTTTTCCTAATTAATACCTAGCTCTTTGTCTACAATACTGAAGCATGCTAGTTAGTAAATGATTAAAACATTTCTACCTAATTACTAGCTATACACTTCAACGCTTAAAAAGGAGCCAGAGTTAATGGGATATCACAAGCAAGACTGCAATCACGGCCACCTCGAATGGGGCGAGCTCCATTCCCAAGGGTCCAGTCCTCGGAGGCAGTCACGTGTCCTCGCCACTCTCCATGTTTTGGAGCTGGAGATTCAGGAGCGACTTTTGGAAAGGGGAAGATGTTGGGGAGGTGGGGAAAAGGATGTGGAAAAGGGAAGTACCTGCCTGGTGCTACCCATACACTACAAGACACCCAGCACTGGGCGCTGTGAACAAAGCAGATGCATTAATTCTCCACTTCTGAAAAACTGCTGCTCCCTGGCTACCAGCCGTAGCCCTCCTCTGCCCCCCACCCCCAGCACTATTAATGATCCTTAATGCCCCACAGGTTCTAATGGGTCCCGCTGGGAGTCCAGAAATACTGCAATTTGTATTGAGGATTTAGACATGACCAAAAAAAAAAAAAAAAAATCCTTCTGCTCCCCGGAGCCAGAGCTTGATCAGTTAGCTCCCCCCGTGGAATTGCACAACAGAATAATAAATGACAGCTCCTCGATTAAATCAAACCTTCTGCTGTAAGTGCTAGAGAGAGTGTGACTGTCACTAACAATATACTGCTTGTTAACACCCGTGGGGTTCGAACAAACAGTAGCCAACACCTAAAAAATTAAAAGTCTCTGGAATACCTTTGGCATCCGTGTAGATATTTTAACTCGTTTTTTTTTTTTTTCTTTTTTCTTTTTTTGTTCATGAAAACTCAATAAAAAAGCCAGTTGCTGTCATGTTAAAAGGGACAAAAAAATTAACTGCTTGCACACTCACCTGAACCTCAGAAACAAAGTTCTCCAAACACTGACCAGGCACAAAGGCCTGCGTGCTTCTTAGGTGAGTCTAGGAAGAGGGAAGCGGTGGGGGACCCAGGCTGACATGAGCCTGTGTCCATCTGCGTCACTCTGTGGTGCTGTGGGACGGCCTCTGAAGAAACACTTCATTCCTGAAAGTGCGCGATCAAGACCAGGTCGGATTGGGGCCGGAGCTCAGCGTCCCATTGGAGGGTCTGGCATACCCATGCTCAGCTCCCTGGGCTGGGACCCCGGTGTCCTCCCGTATCACCCAGCAGAGTTTTGGACCACAGATGAGCCTCCAAAGTACTTGGAAGACAGCTGGGAACTTGGCATGGCTCAGTGGGGGTGAGACGAACAGAACATTCAACTAAGATCATTCTCCCTCTGTAGCTAAGCAACTGGGTGCTGAGCCCCAACCTGCGTGAAGCAGCAGGTGCCTGCCTCAAGGGGCCTCCATGTGACATCAGACAGGCAGCTGGAAGGGGTCCTTGGAGCCCAGAAGCACAGGGTGTGACTGCTGTCTCCAGAGATGGATGGCGTCCATCTGCACTTGACCTTCACACCATGCACACACCACAGGACAGCTGAGAACAACGATCCTCTCCTCTCCCCTCAGACTCGGTGGAGAGTGGGATTCCAGTCTTCGAGCGGAAGGCAGTGACAGGCAGATGGTTTGAACTACAGTTAGCCATATTCACTTGCAGATTCAGAATTATTGATGATAAAAGCTAAACTATGAGGCATGTTCCATCTGCTTATTTTCCAATTTTCATTTGTTGTAGCCCTGTTAATATTACTGGGATTTTCCTCTCTCCAGAAGAGCTGCCATAAGGGCATCTACCTAGAGACATCTGTCGCCTCTCCTCCAGACTCTGTCGCCCTCACTACTACTGCTCCCCGCCCTCTGCCGCTGCTCCTCTTCTGCCCTCCAGTTCTTGGCAAAGCTTCAGCCTCCTCCATGATGGTGACTGTCCCCTGCTCCTCTGTGTTCAGTCTAAGGGACCCCGCCTAACTCAAGAATGCACCTGGGGCTTGGCGGCTCTCCCTGTGTGGCCTGAGATCACCTGCCAGGGTTTCTAACTGGGGATGAAGCAGAGAGCCCAGCAGGAGTGCCAACGAAAGAACAAGGCCATCCCTAGAGCATGAGCCGTACTCCAAGACCAGAAAGCAGGGGTGGGGATTCGCCAGATAAAGAACTAAGACCTGAGGGACACTGAACCAATGCAGCATGAGACTGGAGTGCCACTTTGGTGCATTCTGCCATTGCTGTGTCCCTGCCATGGTGACAGGCTGGCAGAGAAACCCAAAAGGTGCTACCCCTCAGGCTGGCAGGATCTTGGGAGATGAGTCTGGTTCTCCAGCTGCTTGTTCGGTCTGAGTGTTCCTACTCTGTCCCCAGGACAACAGCTGGGCGACCTGCCCTCGTACAACAACGGCTCAGAGGACGCACGTGCGGTTGGCGCTAGTGAGAACTTCCTAAGTAACTTACAGGCTCTTTTAATCAAGAGGCAAAGCTCTCCATCTTGTTGACACTTATGACCCTCGATTTAAAATACTCCAATTGTTTAATTCAGCTGGGACCAGGACAGAGTGCAGGCCCTGTCCATTAGGACCCTTTCTAATGGGAGCAATCCATCACACGCTCGCCTCTAATCTGAGGAACAGCTGTTTGGAAGCCTGTCACTTGGAGCGGCTCTGGAGGAGGAGCAGCACTCCCACATGCACCTCGCCTCCAGCTCCACTCCCAAGAACCGGGAGGAGCGCCCTGAGCAGGGCCTCCCCCGTCTGGTCTCAGCTTGCACCCACTCCTCCTTCTCACCCAGCCTTGGCTTCTCGTCCAGGAAGTCCTTAACACGCACCTGGGCAGTCTCCTTGAGGCTGCTAAACACAAATAAGATGCTTACTGTCACGTAGCATGCTGACTGGGCGACAGCTGGAGCCTCTGAAGAAAGACACCTGGTCTGGAGAAGCCAGAGCCGCAGACTCTGAGGCCTTCTGTGTGCTGGTCTGCTCACACGCAGCCTCACACACCCCTGCAGCTGGGCACACTTCCATCCTTGTCTCCTGTGCCTAGAGGACAGTGCTCAGGGAGGCAGGATGTTGATCTGAGCCCCTGTTGGCTCAGGAGAGTCCAAGACGACAATGACTGTGGTGTTTTCATGACAATGAAAGTTGTCATGACACTATGTCTCCTTCCTAACAGTTTCACCTAAATCACGTGCAAATCTGAAACAGGAAAAGAAGATCCTGGCTCCTCTTAGAGGAGTCTGGAAACGCTCATGAAGGAAGCTCCTGATTCACCAGCCCACTGTGTCAAGTGAGAAGACACCCATCAAGTGCTGAGACTGCCCTCTCGCGCGCCCATGCACACACACATGCACACACGCACACGGCTCCAGTGCCTGACCCACCAGCCCCGTCAGTCACGCTCACACTGCGTTCACAAGTTCCCTGTGCACCTGCTGTGACTCCTCATGCCTCACTAGTCGTGTTGACACCTGCACCTAATGCCTTCCCGCCAGTGCAGCTCCCCAGGACACTTCGCCAGTGGCCTTTGCTGTGAGGCAGAGCTGTGTCAGGGTCCGGGTCCACGTGACTTCCCTCGCCCCAGTCAACAAACCCTCCTCAGCCAGTCCTGCTAACCTGGGCGCCATTGAAAGACTGCGTACGTGGCTATTAAGAGCCGGAGGAGGGAATGCAAGCAAAAGAAAATAAAAAACAGTCTATAAAGCTTTAATATTTAATTTACAACAAATCTATGTACTTGAGTTCCTGTTCAGCAACCTGCAAAGTAGCAGATGAGAAACGTCTAAGTACCGAGAAAAGGAGTGTAAAGATTTTTATAACTGAGTTTAAAATTCACGACTTACTAAATTCATGAGAACCTCAGGTTTAAAAATTCAAAATAGATTTTGTTTTAATGATAATCCATTGCTTGCTAGCTCAACTAACAAGCAACCTCCACTCTTCCACAGAGGAGATGGCTGGTGTAAAATAAAAACAAAGGGAAGTATGTTCTTCAACAAAGTAACTCCATCAATAGTAAAAAACGCTCTGAATTGGGGCCAATTTCCAAACTGTCTGGTTCCCACATATGGATCACTAAAAACACACAGACACACGTCACAGCTACTGACTGTGTGCGTCTAATTCTAGACTCAGAATGTGCATGTCTAAATATACCATTACTATCTGGTGACAGATTCGGTCCATGGCTGGCAGGGCTGGGTTGGCACGTGACAATGGGCTGGGCCACCATCGGGCGCCTCTTCTGGGCCCACCTCCTCTTTTCAGGAGGAGTCCAAGTGGGATAAGCATCTGTGTGCCCCATCTACAGGGCACCACGGGAGGCACCTCTGTCCCCAGGCCCCCGGGGCAGCACTCCTCTCCCCATCTCCCTGTGGGGACGTGCCTCAATGCCAGGGTGATGGAGTGCTGCCCAGTGTTTTGTGGCATGTGGGGACAGCCCGCCCTGAACACTCGCGGCTGGCAAACAAGGGGCAGCGCGGGTCTGGAGGGTCCGGCCTCCTTGCTGCTCCCCACATCCTTCCCTTACACATAGGCCACCGAGGAGGAGGCTGGGCCATACCTGCCGTCTTTGCCATCAGTGCTGCGCTGAGGCTGGCAACCGGCAGGGAAGTGAAGGTCCCTCCTCAGGGTGTTCAGGGGACCTCCTTGCCCGTGTAGCGCTGAAGCCAAGCTCTCTGGGACCCACGGCCGCTGCTGTGAAGGGCCACCACCACTAGTTTTCTCCAAGGGCCACAAACATTTGGAGTTCTGACAGCACCACTGGAAGTTGTGGCAGGGTCCCTGCGACAGGGGTGCCGATGCCACCTCGTTCCTGTCCTTCAGGACCACGCCACCCACTGCTGCACTCCAGTTTGTTTCAGAGAAACACAGGCCACCTCCCAGGGCACCGCACCCCAGTCTGCTTGGCACATGCTCCCACACACCCCCAGGAGAGCACCAGGACGATGCTGGGCAGGAAGCGGCTGGTTGGGGGGGGGGGGAGACGGCCGGAAGTGGCTCCCAGGGAGAAGCGTCCCCACACCTGCCGCGCCGTCACCTGCAGGCAAGGGGAGAAAAGGCGGCCTGAAGCGGGAAGGCTCTTTTCTCACAGTCCACATCTCTCGAGAGACAATTCATCTAAGAACAGTGTGACAATGGCCCAGTTCCAGCAGACGCGGATGTGGATGTGGACAGGGCGAGGGGACTCCAACCACGGGAAGGGTAGGTGTGCCACGGAGCTGTGGTTGGCAACACAAGTAAAGGCACCTGGACACTTTGTGACTAACATGTCAGTAGACTTGTGAGGCTGGACTAGACGGAGTTTGACTCAGGGGTAGAAAGAGCACAGCTGCAGTGGCAGAAGAGCACGGGGTGCCAGCCTTCCCAGCCTGGGCTGTCGGGGTGTCATTTGTGGGGTTGGTGGGGAGGTTCCCCTGTGGGGTAGGTTCACAGCACTCAGCGTCTCCACAGGACTCGGGGAGCCTGGATGACAGCGTGGGAGGTGAAAACCAACCCCACCACGCTGGCTGAGCCGGGTGAGGCCCCGGGGGGGAGGCTGTACGGTCTGACAGTGGCCAAGTAAGGGCTGGGCGCCTCCTGTCCAAAGGGATGCTTCCCAGGGAGACTCCCCTTTCCCTGGGTTCTGATGGCAGATGTGGAGGCTTTGAGACCAGCTCACTGACCAAGCCGCAGGCTAGGAAGAAAGAGTACATCTGGATCTTTCTCTGCACACCCCAGTTAATGTCTTCCATGCTCAATTTGGGAAGCACAAACGTAGCCTGCTGTGATCTACCTGAGGATGTGCTGAAGGATGGCGTTTCTCTGAGCCCCTGAACTGAGTGGCCAAAGTGGAAGAAATCGATGGCTTGGGGGACAGCTTGGAAAAGGGCCCGACTTCCAGCAGGACCCCTTCACACTGCTGCAGAGGGCCAGGCTGAGCCCAGGCTGGGGGAGGGCCGCGCCCCTGCCCCTGCGACATTAGAAGCCTCTCCCGGGTCCTGCCTCCTTCCCCTGCATTCCTTTCCTGGGCTTTCCCTCCATTCTCCAGCTGCTGGTCCACTTCAGAGCAACTGCTGCACCATCAGGGCAAAGAGGGCAGGCCACTGTTAAAGAGCAGCCCGGGGAAGGAGGCCAGGACGGCTGAGATATCCTGAATGAGGACCCAGGGGTGCATTTTTTTAAGTCCACTACAACCTTCAGCAAGTTGCAGGAGGGGGAGCACAAATCAGCTCAGGAAAGTCTCGCAGGGAGCTGGCACACACCCGGAGTCCCCTGCAACAAGTCCCATGGGATCAGCTCTCAACTGTCCCCTGAGGTGGGCTCCCCCTGCCACTCTGTCCAGACCTTGACTGTGACCTCCCACCTGCACCCAGGACTCTGAAGCCTCACTCCACTCCAGCTGCCCAGTCCACACCAGAGCCTCTGGCGGTCTTCTCTTCTCTTCTCACTGAGACACGGTGTTGGCCGTCTTCGTGGAGCACACACGTGACTGAGCACACACGTACAAACGTGTCATGACCAAATCTGGGCAACAAGCACTTCCACCTCTATCATTCGTTTTCTGAGCTGCAAATTTTGTACTCTTCTTTTCCATTCATTCTGAAATGTATCACAGATTATTTTAACCAATATTTACCTTACTGTGCTAAAGAAAGACCACAAGCAATTGTGTCCCAGATGACCCTTATTGACCCCCTCCTGGTCCCCACCCCATGACTTTCCCAGTCTCTAGTGGCCACTATTCCATTAGTATTAACCACCTTATGTTTCACTTTTTACCTTATTAACCTCCTAAGACTCTCCACTGGTGAAAGGATACTTCTTTTTAAAAAATTTTTTTGATTTTGTTCTTTTTGGTTATATATGACAGTAGAATGTATTTTGACATATTACACATACATGGTGTATAACTTCCCACTCTGTGGTTGCACATGATGTGGAGTTACACTGGTAGTGTATTCATACGTGAACCAGAGGGTAGGTAGTTCTTAACATTTATTTCTATGCCCCAATGTAGACTGCTTAATCTCTTATCTGAAATTGCTTAAGACCAGATTTCAGATTTTGGATTTTGAGGGAGTTTTGGACTATTTGCATATATAATAAGATGTCATGGGAATGAAATCCAAGTTTAAATACAAAAGCCATCTATGTTTCATACACACCCGACACACGCCGCCCGAAGGTGATTTTACACCCTATTTTTAGTGCTCTGGCATTTTCACCAAGAGCCACCACGTGAGTCAGGCGTGGACTCTCCCACTTGTGGCTTCATGCTGGTTCGCCAAACACACCCGGTCTTGGAGCACTTTGGATTTGGGGTGCTCAACCTGTGACCAAAGACGACCCCTACCTTCCCATCGACGAGTGTGGCTAAGGCAGGGCTCTGGGGCTCAGGTGGACAGTGACGACTGCCGGGGTGAAGCAGGGCCTCGGGGTGGCATGTGATTTGGACAAGAGCTTCCTCTTGGAGCACGGCTGACCCTGTCCTTGTGGCCATCCTGTCTGCAATCCTGCCTCGCAGCCTCCGCCCCCGTTGTCCAGCTGCGCTGTGCTCTTAGGCCACAGGGCGCTTTGCGTCCCTGCCTTTGCACACGCTGGCTCTCCTGTGTGGAGTCTGACACTAAACCCCTGAAGGACTCCCATGCCTCTGCCTTCTCCCTTCTCCTTCCCTTCAGCAGAAGGGCCTCTTCCTCGGGGCTCTTTACCATGGTCACGTCAGTCCCACTGGAACACTTGCTGCCTGTCCCCACAGCTGCTCACTCACCTCCCCTGAAACTGGGAGCATCCCCAGAGCAGGGCTTCGTCTTAGCCACATCTGCCACGGTGGCAGCCAGCTCAGTGCCCAGCAAGACCCAAGAGGGTGGAGCTGAAGATGCCACCACAACTGCCACCTTGGTCCCTGGAGCCAGGGCGCCTGCCTGCCTCTTCACAAAGGTGTGCCCCGCACCCTGGAGGGGCAGTGGGCCTGGCCTGCAGTGCACTGCTGCCGTGGCAGCAGTGGCTCACAGCTGCATGTGGAGGTGTGAGTGCCCCCCTTCTCTCTGGCACACGTCGCCGGAGCTCTAATCATTCACGCGTTTTGGCAAGCATTCTGGTGTTCCCCCACCAAGCTCCTAATCCCAGCAGATCAGTTAAAATAAATGAAAGAGAGAATCAAAAGGCACTTTAAAAATTCAACTGTTCTCCAAATGAGTTTGAACAGGCTCCAGATAACTAGTGGTTGCAGCTGACTGGCGTTTAAACCTAAGAACCCTCCCTGCCCACCCCACTGAGCCCCTCCCTGTGCACGTGTGTGAGAGCACGACTCCCCTGTTCAAGAGAAACACTGGAGACCAGGGCCCTGACGAGTTTTCAGTGACGTGCACTGAAGACCAGGAAAACATGGTCCCGCCACAAGACCCAGCCAGCACCAAAGCAACTCCGCTTTCTCTGCATAGGTAACATGACACAACCCAGGACCAATGATCACAACTTCCAGAACGCACCTATGGAAGAGCTCTCCATGTGCAAAAAGACATTAAGGCAAAAAAACTGAAGCCATGCACTAAGCTCTGGGTTTGGGAGAAGTTTTCAAACACGCATGCACACACACACATACCATGTGCATGCAGTACCTACAGATTTGAAGAAACGATGCAGGAAGCCCTCACACGCCTTCCTCTCGTCTTCCCCCAGAGACCTGCAGGCTTGCTGCGCTGCTCTGGAGCCTCTGTTCAATGTCCGCCCCCCCCCAATGTCCTTGTCCACCCCTGGCCTCCCCTGTTGCTTGGTCTTCCTCATTAGCACTTGCTGCTTCTGGAAACCCTCATGACGTGCCTTGCTCCCTCCCTCCCTCCCCACAGCAGAGCCAGGTGCCGGGCTGTCCGGGCTCTGCCCTCTGGGGCGGCACCCAGCCAGTGTGCACCAGGGCTCAGTGAACACTTTTAATTAAAAAGTGATCTCCTCCTGACAGGCTGGTGCATCTGAGACTGTGTCCCAGGAAGCTGCGACCTGGTGTGTTCTCACCTCCTGCCAGCCAGACCAGTTGCTGGGGAAGATGCCAAGTGCAGGGTCAATAGCATGAGGTGACAGGGGAGATCGAAGGTCCTGAATTGTTGACTCGGCATTGTCCCTAATGAGCTGGGCAACCCAAGCCTCTGCCTCTGAGACTTTAAAACAAGGAGGGACCAAGCAGAAACATCTCCCAGGCTCATTAGAAAGTTCCAATAAATGGCACGCGGTCGAGGACTCGGAAGAGCAAGGCAGACGGCACTGGGGAGTGGACACGGGCCTCCACAGACAGGGCGCGCTTTCCACCACCTCCCCATCCAGGATGCTTGGGCTCCTGGTGTGGCGAAGACATCTACCTGCGGCCTCTGCGAAGAAACCAATGTGACGTCTGCCCACTCTCCAACACTCCCACACTCTGCCATGCCAGGACAGATGGAAGTGCCCTGCTCAGAGCTTCAAGATAGCGAGTGTGTGTGTGTGTGTGTGTGTGTGTGTGACTGTGTGTGATGGATATGTGTATAAGATGTGTGTGTGATGGACAGGTGGTGTGTGTGTGTGTGTGTGTGTGTGTGTGCGTGTATGATGGACAGGTGGTGTGTGTGTGCAGAGTGTGTGTGTGATGGATAGGTGTGTGTGATGGATACGTGGTGTGTGTGTGTGTGTGTGTGTGTGTGTGTGTACTGGGAGAAGACAAGAGAGCTTCACCCAAGCCCTGGTGTGAGTATTTGTTCCTCAGCCTCACCTTTCTGGGAAGCCAGAAGCAACCGTTTCCTGAGGCACGAAGGTTCTAGATCACTCCTTGGGCAGAAAAGCCGGACCCTTAGAATGGCTGACCAAGAAAGCTGGACTGGAAGTGGCGGGGGAGGCTTTCTAATTGGGTTGTTTGAATGCTGAGCCCTTGGGGGAGGCTCTTTGTTGGTCCCTGGTCTAGGCTAGAGAGTGGACTGTAAACCTGAGCTTGCTCTCTCTCTCCCTCTGTTTTTAATGGTTATTCACAGGAGAGAAGGTTGCTTAACACTGAGCAGAACTGTCCCCTTGCTCCCTCCCAGGTGCCCTGGGTAACTGAGAGACTTTTGTTACGAGGGTCGGCACAAGACCAAGGGAAACACTACCCCCACTCGTCTATTTACATAAAGTGCTCCACCGTTTATATGTCTTTACGTTTAGGGGCAGCAGCCACACGGCACAGATGTCGGTGTTTCACGCATGTGAAATAACACAGTAGAAACCTACTTCAGAAAAATTACTTTTCTTAGGTGTCACCATGGAAACCGGCCAACATAATCTCTCCACACCTAACTCTGGGGGGTCAGGAATAACAGTGGTTGGGTGGGGGAACCAAAACACCGAAAAATGCTCATAAATTCTATCATGTGCCAAAAAACTTAACAAGAGACATTTTTCCTCTGCTTTGGGCTGGGATGTCAGCCTGTGATGTTTACTTTCTGAACTTTGTTTGATTTTCAAAACTAGAAAAGTCAACTGGGGAAGTTTGGAGAAGTTCCTGCTAAGCAGTAAATCTCTCTGGAGCCTCTGGTGGCCTCTGCCTGCTCCCTTCAGAGGACCTGGGCTGGGGCTGTGGAGCAGGGAGACAGCAGCTGTGGGGACCCAGGGGGTCAGGGCACAGGGCAGGCGGGGATGTGGAGGGACTGGTTAGAAGAGAAGGAACCCAAAGGAGGGAGGTGGGCGCCAGAGCCAGTCAGGTGGAGGCTGTTCTCGTGGGGACAATGGCTCTATCGCTACAGCACCTGCTTGGGCAGTTTTCTCCCCTGGTTAGAACGGGCCCTTGACTTTCCTTCTTGTGGTGCTGAGATGGAACCCAGGGCCTCAGGCAGGCCAGGCCACTCCACCCAGTGTCCCCGCGAGCTCTTGGTGCAGCCTGTGTCTGGCTTCATTCTGCAGCCTGCTGTGCTATTCAGGAACAACAGAAAGACCCAGAACTCTGCCAGAGTCTGATTATTTATAAAATAAAATTGATTTTGAAAGAACAAAAACAAAAACAACAACAACAAAAAAAAAACCCACCTTAAACCTGGACTCCAAAAGTGATCTCCCACTTTGGTATTTGTTTCCGTGAGAACCACTCGAGTTTGGGGAAAGGAGCCTTTAGTAGACTCTGGCTCCCCAAATAAGTGCTCCTGGTAGAGATAGGCACCATCCCAAGATCACGCTGCAATAAAGGGTCTGTCTCCTGCATCTTGAGGGCCCAGCTCAGGGAGCAGGCTGACTTCCAGTTGTGCCACCCTTTCATCTACTGGCTTCAGACTTTCATCTCAGGATTTGCTGCACATAAATCCTCACTATTTTCTTGGTTGACTGTTCGGCAGATAATGTCTGCTCCTGCTCTATCCTTTGACTTTTTGTTGGTCAGTGGATTTTGTTAATGGCCTAGAACTGACTCTCAGTTCTAAACAGTTTCCTGTCCCTTCAAAACACCCTTGTAATAACAGTGCTTAGTATATTATAATAAAATGTAGAGTAAATACATATTTTTAAAGGAATCAGTGGACCTTCTAAGAAAGACTGTTTAATGAAAGGGCAGACTTAGGACACTGGGAACCGCACGTTGGAGTCACATTCGGGAGAACTCTTGGCTTTTTGCCACCTTTTCTGATGTTTGTGCCCTCAATCACATTACATTAATATATTTTCCCCCAGCTCTCTGGAAAAGAGAGAATGTGTTTTCTTGACAAATTAAGAAAGAATCTTTTCCCAATAAAAACATAAAGAGATTCTGAGAATTGGCCAGAGTGAATTTGAGATGAAACACAAGTGGAATCCAGAGCAGGAGTCAGTGGAGAAGGCTCGACACCACGCTCCAAGTGGGACCAACGGGATGCTCTGGCCTCTCCCCTGCCTCTGTTCACCCAGCCCCCAGCTACTCCTCTATCTGGGCACCCCACAAACACACCTGAGTGCTGCTGCTGCAAAGACCTATGTAAGAGCTGTGGACAGACAGACAGACCACCATGCACTCCCTGAGGACCTCCCCATCCCCAGGGCACACGCGCCAGTTTCCCTTCCCTTTTCTGAGTTCCTAAAAGAGCACCCTCCCCTTGCAAGTGTGAACGCGTCTTCTCCTAAACTGCACCTGCCTGGTTCTGGCCTGAGCACATGCAGTGTCCAACAGAAAGCAAGGGGGTGTGCATCCTGATCAGCAATCACTAGAAATGAGCTTGTTTAGAAAAATAATCAGCAGCGGCAAGCTCCCAGAGAGGCAACATGAAGAGAAAGCCAGTGTACAGAAGTAGGGGGTGGGGGAGGGGCAGGTGAACACGCACAACATGGATAAAAATGCAAAAGTTATTGTAATTTATTCATTAAATCCAGCACAAGGGCACAACACTCTCTCAGAAACACCCAACAGAGGGCCACACTTCTAGGGCACGCCTCCTCCCTGGTGGCTTCAAAACACAACCTAGAGGGTCCCAGAGTGCTCCTTGCCAGCCCCGCAGCAAGCCAGGGCCTTCCTGTTGCCCAGGGGTCACACCTGTGCCCCTGTGGCCATTCACAGGCTTCCTCCTAGAGGCCCCTGGGAGTCAGCTCAGCCTCTGGGCTAATGGCCTCTGCTTTGTCTCCCCTTGTTTGTGTGACCTTGAGCGAGTCCTTCAGCTTCCTGGGCTTCTACTCCACTCTGGCCGAGCCCAGCTCCCAGGCTTGTGCTGAGGACACAGGCCACACTGCCTGTTCTGGGCAGACAAAGTAGAAACAAGTGCCTGGTGCTAGGATCCAGCCCTCCTGCTAACTCCCTCCTCTTCCCTGGCTTTTCTGCCCTTCAAGATCTCCCCTCTTGCTGGCACCAAGGTCCTAACGTGAACAACCAGCACCTGGTGGGTGTGGGGGCTGATCAGCTCAAGGCCATTGGGGAGGGTGAAGCCTTCTGACTCATCCACACACACTCTTGGAAGCTTGGAGGACCTCACAAGAGCCTCTGTCTCAAGGGGAGGGGGTCTGCCAGCCCCAGTGGGCAAGGCCTTAAAATCAGCTGCATGCGTGATCCGGGTGCCTGTGGGCAGCGAGGCCTCTATTGGGAGGGGTGGAGCAGAGGAGCTTCACCAGAGGAGGGATGCCAGGGTGATCAGCCTGAGGAGCAGGAGGGCTGGAAGGCCAAGGGGAGACAAGGCCCGGGATGCGGTCTGTATTCTGAGCACCCTGAGATGGCGTGACGTCACGCAGCTCCCCCCAACACAGCGGGGTGGCACCCTCCTTTCCCTCACTTCAAGATAGTCATGCTGAGGCATGCAGAGTGAAGGTGGCCGGCCAGGACCACAGAGTCTAGCCCCAGGGCCCACATGCTTTGCCACCACAGAGTGCTGCCCGCCAGGTAGACCTAGGACAGAGGGGGGGGGGCCCACAAAGGCGAGCCAGGAGCTCTTGCTGGGTGGAAGACGGAGCGCTGGGGAGAATCCAGTCTTCTCTTTGCCTACAGCCCACAGCTGACAGTGCCTGTCCTGTGACTGTTCATCAAACCCTGCTCATGCCAACCTCATTCACAGGTGGCACCCAGGTCTGGACTAGGCCAGAGCCAGAGGGTACTGCCTGGGAAGCTGGGGGTGAGTGGCTGGCTCTCACAAGTGTCTTCTGGTGTGAACACTCACGCTTGATCATTAAAGAACTTCACCTGCAGAAGCACATGAGCCATGGAGAGGACGGTGCCAGGGTCTCTGGGTGGCACCAGAGCAGCGGTGAAACCCGTAAGCCCCACTGATGAGAACAGGGAGGCGGGGGCAGAGGAGCGAGGTCTGCCCCAGTCTGAGGCTGGGGCGTGACCTGTCAGTTACTTGCTGGCCTGTGTCCACCAGTGCCTTGAGGAGGTCCAGGTGCAAGGCACTGTGGCCCCCCTAGTCCTGTGCCCAGCCGATATCTACTAGAATGTGCGTCCATCTGAGCCGTTCCGTGGGCTGCGTCCATGGGTCTGGGGTCACGGCAGGAATCAACAACGCTGCTTCAGACATGGTTCCAGGCACTGGCCCAGCAGAGCCTGTGACTCACAGCTGAGGCTCACACTCTGTCTTCTGACTTCCTGTCCCCATGGCCCTTTTGGCGTCTGTAAGATCTACACTGTCAACATCTTTTTCATTCTTCTTCTTCTTCATCTTCTTTTTTATTTATTTATTTTGGGTACTGGGGATTGAATTCAGGGGCACTTGGCCACTGAGCCACATCCCCATCCCTATTTTGTATTTTATTAGAGACAGGGTCTCACTGAGTTGCTTAGGGCCTCACCATTGTTGAGGCTGGCTTTGAACTGGCAATCCTCCTGCCTCAGCCTCCTGAGCTGCTGGGATTACAGGCATGCACCACCACACCTGGCATCTTTTTCATTCTTGATACACTGATGCGTAGGTTATTTTTTATTTCATGTTCATTCTAACTAAGATTTTCTCATATGGTTGATCTTTCCAAAGAATCAACATTTGGCTTTACTAATTTTTTTCTATTGTCTGTTTTCTATTTCAATTTCTGCAATTTTCTTCCTCCTTTTTTTTTTTAAATTATAGTTATAGATGGACAGAATGCCTGTATTTTGTTCATTTTTATGTGGTGCTTAGGATCAAACCCAGTGTCTCACAGATGTTAGATAAGCACTCTGCCATTGAGCTTTAGCCACAGCCTCTTCCTCCTTCTTATTTTGGGTTATCTGTGCTCTTCCCAGCTCTACATGGTGGACTTTTAAGTGATTTTTGTACCTTTTTCCTATTCTGATAAAACATTCCTCTATCGATTCCTCTCTGAGAATTACTTTGGCTGCATCCCACAGATTCTGATATGTTTTAGTTTTACTATCACTTAGTTTAAAATTTTTCTGATTTGTTATTTTCTTCTTGACACATACATTATTTAGGAATATGTTCATTTTTAAATATTTGTGGTTTTCCTGGGTATCTCATTGTTGCTGATGGCCTTTGAGCTTATCAGTCAGCTCACACGCTGCCCTTCCTAACCGCCCCCCACCCCTTGGCCTTGATCAGTGAGGCTGTGCTCATCTTCTTAATGACTCCTCCAGTGCCTGCCTCACAGTATGTGCTCATTCAGTACTTGTCACGTGGGCGAGTGACTTCTTCCTGTGTTTCCCAGACGTTTTGTTAATGTCTGTAACTCAGGTAGGATTGCCGAGCTTGCCGAGCACAGGTCTACCTCACTATGAGGAGCACTTGGGCACAGAAGCAATCTGATTTTTGCTATGTCTCTGGGATGACACATTCTGGGGACATAGAAGTGACAGCTCTATATGGAAAAATCTTGACCTTTCACATAATCTTGGTGGAAGAATGGTGAGGTTCCTGGCTTGAAGGATGTGGACAGCACTACCAAGAACACACCATGGTGCTGAGGAGTGACGGGGACATGCCCTGAGAAACGTGTCCTTAGGTGATCTTGCTGCGCGGACATCAGAGTGCACTTCACAAACCAGATGGTGCATTCTCGGGGCCTCCTGAGGCAATTCAGAGATGCAGCAGGCAACAGGTGCGTGGCTGCCGCTGGCGCAAGGTGGCATACTGTCTGCGAGGGAGATTCTAGGAGTGCACCAAAAACGACAGAAAGCATATCAAGGTGGGCATACAAACCAGCGACACGGTCATCATCACGCGGTCAGGGGCCATGCCCCGTGTGTGACCGCGTGTATTCTCCTCATGACTGGCACCCAACAGGTCTGCTGACACCAGCATTGCCACAAATAAGTCAGTCACATGTCGTGCTGTGATCTACAGTGGCCATTCTGTCACGAGGCAATGGGAAGTCTGAGTGCCATTACACTCTTGAGGGACCGTAATTGTGCCCATGTTCCTTGTTGACCAAATGCTGTCATGGGGTGCGTGAACATGGTCAACAACAGACGCCAGGTGGGAACAAGCCAGCAGCTCCTATTGAAATGATGTGCTTCCATCGCACTCAGTGATATCCACCCAGCCGTCCTGTCCCCACTGCTATGACAAGCAGGACTGCCAGTGTGTTTTCACTAACTGTCTTCCATGTGTACTATTTTACGGTGCTTCTCACCTCCCACATCTGGTGGTTACTTACTTTGGACTGAGTTGCTTGGGTCTCAGTCTACCTGTGGTTTTCTTGTGGCTTCCTCCATTCATTTCTACAGTAGAAGGTCGATCACTCATGTGATCCATCAAACAGCCCGTCAGAGAGACTCTGCTGAACAGGACTGTCATCACCCCTTTAGGGAGTTAATCAGAAGCCTTATCTCCTGGTGATTGGTGAAGAAAATGGAACAATTTCCTGCATCCTTGGGAATGCTGGTGACAGTGAGCCCCTGGGACAGACGTGGGGCTGAGGGCAGGGGTCAGCCAGCATGGCCTCTCACTCTGGGAAAGTGCTCTGAGAGCATGGACAGGGCTCAGGTGACTGGTCTCTGAGCTTCCTTCTCCCCTGCAGGAAGACATGCATTCCCGCGGGTGACAAGGAAGTGGAAGGGTGCTCCTAGAAAGGGAGATGGGAACAGCTGGGAGAGGAGTCCAGGTGCTGGGATACCAGGGGGGGTGAAGTCAGGCCAGTCCACGAGGACAGTGAGATGACGAGAAAGGGCGGAGGACAGGAGGTTGCTGGGGGCAGGGGCCACATTAAGGCTTGGTGACAGCTTTACGGATGTGCAAGTTTGAGGAGCAAAAACACCAGGGCTTGGAGGTTAGCAGAAAACTGAGGAGCTACATGAAAAAGAAATGGAAAATGGGGACATTTCCCAGCAGAAGGTGGCTTCAGCCCACTGGCCTGGCCACACTCATGTGGAGGGAACAAAAGCCCAGTTTCCCTTGGGAGCGGGTGCCTGGTGCTCTCTAGGCCAGGCGGCCATGGCTCTGGGGCCAGCTGACGAGATGTGCGTGCCAGTGCTCAGCAGCCAGGCCCACTGTGCGCACAGCACCCTTGCACTCAGCACCCCTCAGCTTGGAGGGGTAGGCCTGGGGGCTCCTGGCTGCTTCCCAGCCCTCTGAGGACAGGAAACTTCTGGCCTGACACGCTGGAGGCCTGGCACCATGGCTTGCACTCCTGCCTCTACACAACGGCTACCCCGCAGCTGGCAAGGGCTTTCTGCCCACTGCTGGATCTCCGGCATCCCTGGGGACAAAGAGTGCTCACAGCATTTCAGGAACAAGCCCTGTTTTGAGCAAGCAGAATTTGCACGGCCCACCAGGTACGAGGACACCATCTCTTCAGAGGCCCCAGGACAGCTTCCCTCAGCCATCAGAGCCGCAGCCTTCCATTTCCCACAACAAGCACTGGGGCTCCTGCTCATCCCCTATTTTAACGGTTAAAGACATGCACACCAAATGCTTCCTAATTACTACTTTCATGGCAGATGCAGTCATTTCCTTGGATTTTACTGCCATTAGTTTTCCTCACCGATTTATCCTTAGCTACTCTCCTTGAATCCCGCCTGCCTCCCCTGAGCCCCTCTCCTCGCTCCTCGGCTTGTCAGCACGCCTCCAGGCCCCAGGAGAGATGGAGAGCCTTGTAGAGCCCACTGCGCAAACACACATTCCTACTCATTTATCACATTTAGCATGCGCACTTCCACTCTCATCAAAACGGGCCCCAGCTCGCTAACTCATTTCCCTCTCCCAATTACAAATTAGTCCATTAGGCTGTCTGCAGTAGGCCCTCTGCTGCATCTTGGTAATGGCTTCTGAGATCTCCATCATAATCGTAATGGCTCCCTGTGCGGCCATGAGGGCAGATGGAGGCCGCTGGTGG
The DNA here is from genome assembly GCA_025594165.1 of Tamias sibiricus. Lineage (NCBI taxonomy): Eukaryota > Metazoa > Chordata > Mammalia > Rodentia > Sciuridae > Tamias > Tamias sibiricus. The sequence goes on along the minus strand of CM046674.1, from coordinate 40,368,759 downwards.
GTAATGAGCTATCGCGCTACCAAAGGGCACAGCCTGGGCTCGTTATTTAGTCTTGGCTGTTTTGTGAAAACAACAAGAAAGGTAAAATGCTGAAGGGAACACTTTAGCATATTAAATTAACACTTCTTGAAAATTCTCTCTGTAAACATGCCATATTTTCCCTTTACGCAACACCCCTGGTGCCGGAGCATTCTATGGAGGGTTGGCGGGTGGGGGCGGGGGGCGGGGTGGGAGGGAAGCGAGGCAGAAAAAGGAGGGCAGGATGCGTCACTCGGGAACCTTCCCCCACATGCTGGGAGTTCTCACTGAATGGCTGCCGACCTCTCGGTCATGTCCAAGCCCACTTCCCACCACCAAACGTGCAGGGGCTGTCACTGCAGCTGGGCCACCTGCAGAGCCCAGGCCAGCACTGTCTGCTGCTCTTCGTGATACTAGTCTGTTTTATAAAAGGGAATATGCAGAAACAATAAACCAAAACAAATAACACAGCTGCAGCACCACACCACTGTCCAGCACATGACGACAACAGCCCCTCAGTGCTGACCGGGCCTGGCACTGTGCTGAGCACTGAGGCGTATCACCATGCAGGACCACTGCAGAGGAAGAAGGCAAACCTCAGCAGGATGTGGGGACCTCCGCAGGGCACAGGGAGAGAAGAGGTGGCAGAGGAGGCTGAGCCCACACCCTGACCCTGTGCCCTGCCGTAGTGAGGGGGCCTCTGGGGAGCCCGGGGCAGAACCTTCCCTCCTACCACTGTCCCCCCTCCAAGCCTCTTGCACCCTGCGGTAAAGCTCATGGGCAGAGGTGGACTCCTGGTTGAGTGGAGCTTCCGTTCTGGGTTACCAAGTCTTTGCAATTCACTGTGACTCAATCCTACCCTGTCCCCACCAGACCTCAGCAGGTTTTTTTCTCCAGTAGTTAACAGTTTTTAGCTGTGGGACCTTTTATCTACCCGTCTACCTATCTACCTATCTATTTTCGTGCTCCTGGGATTTGACAGGGTCTTACTAGTTGCTGTGGCTGGCCTCAAACTTGTGAACATCCTGCCTCAGCCTCCAGAGTCACTGGGATTACAGGTATGCACCTGTGCTGACTTTCCAGTCCTTCATTATTCCTGGAGGGCTGAGTTCAGGTTTCTCAGAGTGTCTCCTCTTGTCCCTCTCCTGCAGGAAGAGGTGGCTGCAGCCACACACTGTACAGCAATGTAGGTGCCCAGTCCTGCCCTGGATAGGAATGAATGGCAACTATGATGCCACTGTGAGGGACATGGGGCAGGAGCAAAGAGGGTCTTCTGATGGGAGCCAATCCAGGCAGCAGATGAGCCCACAGGGTGAGTCTGGAGAAAGCAGAGGTATGTCCATGGAGAACAGTATAATACACAATGACACTGTGACCCTATTTTGATGCAGCTCTTCTTCCTGCTTTCAAAGAGTCATCCTAAACCTTTCCTAAAATGCCCAAGGTTGACCCAAACGCTATCAGCTCAGGCTGACCTTGCGGGCTCCTCCACCACCACACTGCTTCCCTCTCGAGGGCAGGCAGGACTTCCCCATCTCGGGAGCCAAGGGGGGGTGGGGAGAATTCTCCAAGGACACGGAAAAAGCAGGGAGCAGGCTCCTCTAAGCAGGGGAAGGAAAGTGGGGTCCTGATGCCTGGATGGGCTCTCCCCAATCCCGGCCTCTCCTGCAGCCCCCAAGCCCTAGACACCCTTCCAAACAAGTGGCCAGTCCTGCTCTGATAACAGAATGAGAAGCAGGTTTGGAAAGCCTGACTCTGAGCATGGAAATGACCTCGGTCTAGAGTTCAGGATGGGTCTGGCTGTGAGGAGGGTGGAGGACCAGCCAACTTTGCTGGGCTGTAAAATACAAATTTATGAGCTGTTTTTGTTAAACTCTGATATGGATTTTTGAAAATGAAAAGGATGGATGGTTAGAAGGCAGCAAGATGTTTAATCAACGTCATAAAATGTAACATTCATTGGGCTTCTAAAATGAAATTAATAATCTGTGTAGAAGTATCATTAGGAGATAAGTGACAATTCAGGCTTTGATTTGTAACTTGCAACAAATCTTACTTCCATATATAATTCAAACATTTTTAGGGATATTCATCTTTATTAAAATATACCCAAGCCTTGGCCCTCTGCTTCCCAATCAAGCCTCTCCTTCCCTCCAGGGCAGACCACTAAATAAAAAAGGATACATTATCATATACATGCTTTAAATTAATGAAGACAGAAATATCATATTTAAATTAAATCAGGATCTCTCACTGGCTGCTTATCAAGGGAACTTAGCTATCTTTAATAACTTTTTTTTCTTCTTCCTTTTATCTGAGACACTGTGCTTGAGCTGGCTCTGTCTGCACTGATGAGACATCTCACTTTCATTCGAAGTCTGAAGTGAGGGATAGAAGGGTGCTGTTCTCCTACATAAACCCGAGAGCCATAAAATAATATCTTAGAGCTGAAAGAGACCTTAAAATCACCTAGCCTTAGCTCTTCATTTTACAGATGAGGAAACTGTGATCCAGGGAGAGCCACCAGTGACACCCCGGAGCGCGGGCCAGACAGGAGCCCAGGGAACTCGCCCCCCGCCACTGCCACGTCTTCAATTTGCTGGACACTGACACCAAAAGGGGACAGTGGGGACACGATGCTCACACATCTCAGTCACGGGCTTTCTGCGCCTTCCTGATGTCCCTCTGCTTTGGATTACTCTGAGGAGTGAAGGGGAGGAGTGTGAGGAGGGCAGGAAGATTTCCAAGCCCTGTGATTGCCCACAGGAGAGCCACCGTCCGGGCGTCCTGATGGTCTTCTGCTGTTCCTGGTGCAGGGTGGGCTCTGCAGGTGGTGTGCCTTGCACTCCACCAGCTGAGCATGGCAAAGCTGAGGGTGCAAGCCCTCAGCTCAGGGGCCCCAGGGGGACAGTGCCCTCTGTGTTCTGAGCCCTCCAGAGCGTGCCCAGCCCCCTTGCTCTGCCCTCTTCCCCACCTGCACACACCAAGAAGGGGCTGTGCAGACTCCAGACAAAACATACTCACTGAAAAACCCTAGGAAAGCAGACCACTGAGTCCACATGATTAGCCTTCCTGAGCAGGTGACACTGTGGTTCCCCACTTAGGAGTGACGTCCTCATACATCTTCACGTCCACCTACCCACCTACCTGTGTTCATACCTGTCTGTCTCCCTACTTCCTTCCTTACCCACCTTCTGCCATTTCAGAAAAAAGCAGGAATGGAAGTGGGCAGGAAGCAGCACCTCACTCCTGCTGAACCAGCCCATTTCCAACCATAAAACTTCACTTAGGATCTAGGCAATTGCTGGGATAAATATACTATTTGTTGTCAAGAAGGTGACAAGAATGTGCCATCCCCATGCAGAGGCCCCTCTCTTGACCCCTCCCATTTACCCAGATACACTCTAATTTTCTATCTGCAACAGTAAATTACAGTCCTCATGAAATCAGGGCCTGGGCCTCGGCTACCCCCCCAAGACACAAGAGAAAGCGATGTGGTGAGACGCGAGTACCCCAGAGGCCCAGCAGCTTTTCTGTGGCTGCTCTGGTGGGTCCAGCACACAGTGTGATGCTCGTTCGTGCCTACTGCGTCTTTCTTTCTCCATTTTCCTCCCTCAAATTCCTTTCCCTGCTTTGACCTCTTAAATAATTGCCCTTAACGAGATGCTTCCCCCCCTCAGACTGTGACGGGGGCTAATCAGATGAGGAAGCCACAGGAGCACTGCAGGAGGACGCAGAGCCCCAGAGGTGGTGGGTAGGACAGTCGGAGCTTACGAGAGATAAATGTCATGCTGCATCGCTGAGTCCCTGCGCCCTTATAGCTCTGTCCTCCAGAGGTTCTAGGGAGGGATGCCTTGATGTGACTCACTGAACACTTCTTCCTAAACCCCGGAAAATTTCATTACAATCGTTTATCTTCAAAGAAATCAAAACGCACCCCATCTCCAGCTCCCTTGGAAAGGTTAGGCCTTCTGCTCAAGCCTGCGGACTTCTACCTCATAAATATTCCCAGCTATAAGATCTTATTAAGAAGGTATGTCTCCCAGGAGCATAAAACCATCAAGCTGTAAATTTTATTTAATTTCCCATGAGATCTTATGGCCTCATACATATAATTAGAGTGCAGTATAGAGCACTTTTTTGTGTTTTGTCAATAAATCACCAGGGAACAATCAACGTTTAAGAGGACAAGCTTTAATGATTTTTCAGACCCCTAAGCAATCGCGCCTCCACAATGGCAAGTCAGTCTTTAACCTCATCTAACTAGGACTGTGGACTGTGGCGTCAGATAGGACCCCAAACACTTAATCCTATTAGATTCCCCAGCCCAGACAATCATGGCAGAACACCCAGGGGACGTATTGATTTTGATGTGGCCGACGGAGAAGACAAGCCAACCTACTGACAGTGCTTTATTAAGTGTTTACAAATTAAATATCTGCAGGTCTGTGATAGCCCAGCTCAGTTGCTTGGCCCTGGAGGGATGGACTGCATGGAAGAGAGGGGTGTGGGTGGAAGACCGGCAGGGCACACCTGTCCTCCACACCAGCCTTTCCAGAAGTCAGGATGCTTCGAGAGAGGAATTCCATGAAAATAACCATGTTGTCCTTAAGTTTCCTTTGACCGCAAACTTGCAATGTGGCATTTCTTCAGGTCAGAAAGTGCTCGTTAAACAGGAGGCTGAGCTTCTGCCTCCCTTGGTTAGGGCCCAGAGGAGAAGGTCTTGCCCCTCTGGTGTCTCTGCACTCTGCTTTCTAAGCCAATCCAGTCTGGCTCCTATTTGGTAGTTGGCCTGAGAGTTGAACCAGATCAACTGCTTTCCCTCTGCTGCTCAAGACGATGTGAGTCTCCCACCCTGGGGCCAGGCACTGAGCACCTGCATAGTCCCAGGTGTGACCCTCACGATGTTCTCCACCATGACCTTGACTTTCACCATCTCCTCATGGAGACCCCGCACCTGTGTGGTCCCAAGAACTCGATGCACACTCCCACCTCCATCCCTTCCTCAGTGATTCCGCTCCCTACACAGGCTGCTCCTCAAGTCCCACCAGCCTGAGGCATGGCTGAAGCTCCTCCTTCCTGAAGTCTTCTCTGACTTCAGGAATGATGTTCTCCGACCTCTAGATTCCTGTCATTTCCTGCAGCGTGCTGTTCTCTGAGGCCTGTCTCATCTTCTCAACAACACTCGATTCCTGAAGCTCCCACTCTCCTCCCGTGCTCTCTCCTCGCACCCAGGTGTAAAGACAAGGCCCGGCACAGCTCAGGGCTGTGGACTGATGGTTCCCTGACTCACTGATCTGCTGTTGCCAGGCCGCATCTGTCCTGGCTCTGTGCACCACCTCATCCCAAGATGCCCGGGAAATGAAGAGGAGGAGGAGACCACGTGGGCTCCCACTCTGGAGGGCTTCAGACAGCCCTTGCCCAAAATGACAATAGGAGACTGGAAAGAAATGAGCCTTAAGGATCTGCTCTCTTCTGTGACTCTGATCTGTCAAAACAAGCATCCAAGGACACAGCCACCTCGCCTGCTTGTCAAAGGCGCAGATCTCGTTATTCTGTCGGCTTTGTTTCTGCACACTTTCTGCTCCAACATTCTGAATGACCCTTACAGTGGCTCACCTGCTGGGCTGCACGTGCAGCTTCAGTGCGCCTCACCGAGACTGACCTGATCACACACCTGGCTCAGGGCCTGCCATCTATGTGGCAGTGTAGGCACGCATGCATGCACGTGCACACACACACACACACACACACACACACACACGCAGATGTAGCTGCTCTACTTATTTTCTTGATCTCACTTGAGTAATAGCACAATAGAGGTTAAAAGACAACTGCAGTAAGGAAGAGACCTTTTGAGATAATCTGCCCTGCTGCCTGCCTGTAAATAATCCAATATTCTTTTCAAGTATTTTTAGGCAGCCCTATCATACCTGGCTCAGATACCACAATTTGCCCCCCTGCCCACCCACTTTCTTCTCCTGACAACAGTCAGTGCTTAGCATGTTGCTTGGAACACAGGCAGTCCTCAAAAGAAAAAAAAATAAGCTATGATTACTTTCATCAGTTCATTTTCTGTCTGTCCTGTGCTCACCTTTCAAGCTCTCATGCCTTGGTCTCTCTGGACCTGGGCTTTTCAATGTGAGCTGTAAAAAGCTGATTTAGGGCTAGTACCGAGGTGAGCAGGAGCTCTGGGCATTGGAGCCCCATCTCTGTTTTATAGACTAGGCTTCCATTCCATTGGATATAAATTGAGGAAGAGTTCAGGAGGCAAAAAGAGTTTGAAATTCAAGGCCCTCGACCAGGTTTCCAGTCTTTGGCATCATTTTTTCTCCCAAGTCCTAAGTGACCCAAGAGTTATATGGCCAACATGATTCATGCTGGTGAACTGAAAATCAATCTGCACTGCAGAGGAGCTGCTCAGCGCATCGTTACTAATTTCCTCTCCCCATTCCCCATCACGTGGAGGCTATGTGTGGAAGGCGGGCTTGGTGGCTGACCCAACTCTGGGATGGGGCATGTGTGGGGCAGGTGGTTGGTGCTGTCTTCATGCCTCCTGGTATACCCTGGGGGTCAGGGCAGTGCTGGGCTTTGGAATCAAGCTCCATGAAACAAATGCTGCAGATGGCCTTTTCCCAGCCTCACAGCACAGTGATTCACGGACCCTGCGAGGGGATTTTTATGGCTTTATATTAATGTTCATTTAGGAAAGAAGTGAAAAGGGCATCGTCAAGATTTTAAAAAATCATTAAAAAGGGTTCTCGCTTGGGTTAATAGTGACACCTTAGCACACAAAAAATGCACTGATATACCATAAAAACCGTTCTAACATATAATTTTTTTTCATCATCTTTACATGACCTCCTTTTTCTCTGCATTTAACTGCTGAGATTAAAAAAAAAGTAGACTGGGTAATTAAATTTTCTCTTCATTTTCACTTTCATCTTAATTCAATAAATATTAATCAAGTATTTGTAATATGCCAAGTACTATGTTAAGGGTCTGATGACACAATATCTGCTCTCCACTTGCAAGGAGTTCAAAGTTAGTAAATTCATTTAGAAAAATAAAACAACTAGAAGTCACAATTATCTGTGTACATGTGTAATCATTTATGATGATCCTATCTGCATCGACTTTAACTTGACTTCAATTGTTTTGTAGATAGTTAGCTAATTTAAAAAAAAAATAGAGCAAAAGTACAGAACAAGGAAGAAGCCCCAGTAAGGAGAATAACACGAAGGTGTCCTTCTCTGTGCTGAAGATCAGAGGACTTCCGAGAACCTCAAGGGGAAGAAGGGGTGGGGACATGGTGTTGGACATGCAGGTGCAGAAGGATGAGCAGGTGTGTGCACTGAGGATGTGAGGAGTGGGTGAGGACCTCTCCCGGTGGTGGTCCGTTGAAGAGGCTCCTGGGAGAAGGCAGGGCCACTAGTCACCCATCACTGACAGATGAGCCCTCGCCCTGAGCATCTGGTGCTTTCTCAAGAGGAAACAGACCTGTCAAAGAAAGTCCCTGAACGGGGGTCCCCTGGTCCAGAGAGCAGTGCTGCAGGTCTGATGTCAGAAAGAAAACTACAGGAGAGGGATACACACAGAAATTTAGCTGTGGGCGTTAGGGGTGGTGGAATTATGAGCAACCTTTATTTTCTTCTCTGTACTTATCTTCATTTTTTGATACTGAACATGTCTTACCTTTATACTAGAAAGGAAATACATGTTATTTTTCAAAAAGCTAACAACCAGAACAACAGAACATAACAAGGAAACTAAGATTGGGTCCAGAGAACCGTCCAAGTCCTAATAGCATCCTTTGAAATAATAGCCGCCCTCTCACACTCTCGTCTTGTCTCGTCTCTGTGGACTGCCACAGCAGTTTCTCCTGCAGCACGGCTGATGTCATACCTGCTGTTATGTCGAGGGTCAGAACTATGTCCCAGGGGTCCTCGCTGTGGGGCGCAGGCAGTGCGGGGCACTCACTGCAGACCTCAGCCGTGTCCGCAGCAGCAGCCTGGTCAGCTTTCCCTGGGACAACCCGACATCTTTGTTGGTGGGAAGAACGAATGGTTACCTTTTGTTTTGTTGCTTCTGAGCTTGGTAAGGGGATAAACTTGTGATTCCAAGTCCACACAAAGCTGGGGGACCTCTCAATCACATCATTTGACAATTGCAAAACTCTCTCAAGTCCTTTAAGTATGTTAATGATCTGAGGTTCAATCTATATTCTTATCCAGTTTGCACAAACCTATAAATAGGCTCATCTCGGGGTTATTGCTGTTATAAATTAATTACGGAAATGGCAACCAAATCAGGTACGTGCCAGTTGAGTAATGGGAGGGCAGTGATCCACTGCACAGAGGGCGGCTCTGAGGGTGCCCTCTGCACAGAGTTCACAGCCTCTGGCCAGGTGCCATCAGCTTGCAGGGGTTTAACCTTGAAGAAGACACTCTGAGTTAGCGTCCTCCCGAGTCACGGAGAGAGGCTGGAACAGTGACTCCAGAGGCACCTGATCTTTAACGTGCTCGGTGCCCGTCTCCTCACAGGACCTGTCTTTCTCTTCCCTCACTGGGAACAGCAGGCAAATCCGCCAGGCCTGTCTTTAATGCAAGGATGGGCTCCTGGGCCTTATGTACACTAATGTGGCTGTGCCACTGCCCTCTGCTGATCCCCCTGCTGGGAGAGGAAGAAGGGATGATTCATTTAGAAGCAGCACCTTCTGCAGAGGGATGTGAGCATTTCCAAGAGGCCTGGAGCAGCCTGAAACCGCTCTGGGATGTCAGGAGGTCACAATGAATCGTGTACTTACACAACCACGTCTCTCCATAGGCAAAGTCGCTAGACCTTACCTACAGTGGCACATTCTAGAGAACTAAAAGGCCACCCAGAAAAGGCTTTCCCCACTGGATAAAGGGGGAAGTGACTTCAGCTTTGAATGCTTCCCTCTGGGAGGAGTTGTGGGGTCCCCAGCTCTGAATGCGAACTCCAGTCCCAAGGCTGAGCACTGCCAGGCACTGTGCTTGTCCACTCACCTGCAACAGCTTTGGAACTTGCTCACTTACCAATGAAAGCAGGCTGAGAAGCTACCTGCTGAACCCACAACGCCTCAGAGTGTGGGCGCAGGCTCTCAGCCACCAGGACACAGGCGCAGGTGAGGGTGTCTGAGCATCTCATGGGCTTCCTGGGCCGCACAATCCGCGCAGCACACGCCTCACTAAACTCAGTGTGCTCCTAGGGCACTCTGACAGACGGCCCGCACAGAGACCTGCAGTTTACTTCCGTATCGGGCAAATGTCCCTGGACATCTCTCAGATTCCAACAACAGGGTGTCATCCCTGCTGAAAAGACCAACCTCTGACTTTGTTCAATGGCAATGAGTGACAAGGTTGACCTTCCTTATATAACCCCAAGCTGGGCGGCAGGTAGGGCACAAGAGCAATGAGAGCAGAGGGAGGAGAAAGGGTCTGAGCCATGGGGGCCAGTGCGGGCCTCACAACAGGACACCAAGCTTTTGATTTCAGTGCTCTGTCCCCACTGCCTGCAACAAGGAATTTATATTCACTCTATAGACAAGAGAACTGAGACCAAGGATGCCTACTGCTCCCCACATGACAGAAGTGTCATGCAGACAGGTAGGAGACACATGAATACCCCTGAGATGATCAAACAATGCACCACCATGAGCACGGCCATCTGGCTGGCCTTTTTTGGCACTGATCCTATATGTATGATTACTAACTGACTCTTCATGTGGCTTAGTCTTACCCTCAGACTACAAATTCCTTGAAGGTAGGTGTCTCATCTTCATGGCCTGCACCCCCTTGAAGCACTGGAGACGGAGACAGGCCCCCCAGGTCTCTCCAGAGTGTGGGCTAGACCTCCACCAAGGTAAAGGCAAACATCCTGCTTCCTGGTCCACAGGAATAATAATAACAATAATAATAATAATAATAATAATAATAATAATAATAATAATAATAATAAACTACAGCCTGTTCATCCTCAAATGAAGTTAGAAAGTCATAATGGACAACTAAAGTGTATAAAAGAGTAAGTGCACGGTGGGGGCCAGGGATGATCAAGGAGAAGGCGTAGTTCCTGACATTTAGGAGCTCAGGTGGAGCTGGGGACCCTAGAGTTGAAAACACTGACTGGAAATAAAGCCAGTCATAAACAAGAGCAGGGAAAGGTAGGTAGAAAATGCTGTGATTTAATAGAGAAAGTTCACTTCTGGCAAGGGGAGACTTCCCCTTTTTTTATTGGTACTGGGGATTGAATCCAGGGTGCTTACCCACTGAGCCACATCCCCAGCCCTTTTTAAGACACCCCCTCACCCCCGTACCAGGGATTGAACCCAAGGGCATTTAACCACTGAGCCATCCCCAGCCCTTTTTATAATAGTTTAGAGACAGGGTCTCAGTGAGTTGCTTAGGGCCTTGCTGAGGCTGTCTTTGAACTCACAATCCTCCTGCCTCAGCCTCCCAAGCTGCTGGGATTACAGGTGTGCACCACTGCGCCTGGTTCCTTTTCATGTTTGAGACAGGGTCTTGCTAGGTTGCTTAGGCTCTTGCACAGTTGCTGAGGCTGGCTTTGAACTTGCAATCCTCCTGTCTCAGCCTCTTGAGCTGCTGGGATTACAGGCGTACGCCACCATGCCTCGCAAGACTTCCTTTCAAGGAAGAACTTGAGTATGAAGGATGGCAAAGATTGGACTCAATTTCACTCAAAAACATTTAATAAACCAGCTCACCTCCTCCTTAACTGCAAAGGTGTTCGTGTTAGAGATGGTCAAGGCTTGACTGCCTGAAAGACTGGCCATGTGCCATCTAGCCACAAGCAGAAGCAAGGACTAAGGCCCTCTGCCCTTCAGCCTGGCAAACGTCCCCAACACCAGGCCTGCAGGCAGAGCCTCCAGGGCTCTAAGGCTGCCACTGACATCTTTAGGAAAAGGACACATTGAACACCAGAAATGAATGTCCATGCTCCAGGGGAACCTGATCTAGGAGGGTTACAGGGTCTACCTCACTGGAGATGGAGACAGGCCCCCAGGTCTCTCCAGAGTGTGGGCCAGACCTCCACCAAGGGAAAGGCAAACATCCTGCTTCCTGGTCCACAGCTTCCCTCATAAAGTGTGCAAGGACCTGTTTCCTGGCTCCTCACAGTAGGCCCTAATTAAATGGTTTTCCTGCCTGAGTTCTCACATCTCTGGGGATGTCCATGGCTGAGAGAGAATATAACTGAGGCCTATAAAATCAAGTTGCGAATGAGGACTTAAACTAGACCGCCCACCCTGAACCGTGCTTCCCCTAAGGGTGGTGAATAAATGCAGTAAACAGAAGGGTTTCCCAGCCTCCGTGGGCGGTTCTACCTAGAGACTCCTCTCACAAGGTGAGAAAGCTCAACTGTAAAGGTATTCAAAAGCCAAGCTTTGAAGACCTGTGCTGTGGCCTCTGAATGGTAAGCAGGGTGTTTGGGGGCAGTGAGGACCCTGGCTATTCCAAGACAAGGAGAAAGGGGCCTTCTGCCAGGGTACCTGGGGTCTGCCTGTGGACACATGCACGAGGGCCTCTGGGGAGGCAGGTGATAACTGCTGCAAGGACAGGCTGAGAGCAGGTGGGGGAGGCAGCCAGCCCTGGCCCCGTGAAAGTGAGGCAACTCTATCCTGTGAGTCAGATTACCTAATTACATGTTGCCCTCTGTGAGCGCGCTCTGGCCCACAGCCTTTAGATGAGCCTTATTTAAACGCTCCGCCTGTTCTCTAGGGCACTGTTTGTAATTAAAGCAGCTTTTGATGCCAGAGTGCAAAGGGGGTCAAAGTGTCCCCAGAAGCTTGCCTAGTCTGTGGCAGATGGTTCCTAAGAGATGGCTGGGGCAAAGGTAGATCTACAGGCAGAAGAGTTGGACTACAAAGTTGAGAGGAAAGTCTCCCTGCTCTGCCATGCTTGAGGAAGTTTATCCAGAGAGCGAGCAGATTTCCATGCAATGTGGGACTCGGTACCCGACAGCCCTTTGAGATGCACAGCTGCAGCTCAGATCTCAGGCCCAGGAGGGGTGACAAGCCAGAATCTGGCAGGCCTAACCATGCTCTACACTCTAGTTTTGTACAGAGGAGAACCTAAGCTAAAAAGCATCAGTGGGGCGGGGTGAGGGGCTTCCATCCTGAGGAAGTCAAACAGAATAAAGCATCTCCGAGCGGAGAACCCTCCAGCTCCTACTGAGGGGAGGGTGAGCCTGCTAAGTCTGTGTGGCCCTGTGTTTATGGGAGGCATTTGGGAAGCAAGCCTCCCCACAGGATCTGAGGGGCCTGGGCAGATTCTTAAGTCGGATTCATGCCATTTCATTAAAATCAGAACGAAATATCACCTCATCATGATGCCCTTGGTTTGAGGCTCTTAAACCAGAATCATGCTGAAATCAGCATACAGAGCAGCTCACAGAGTCCAGAGAAACTGATAAAACTAGTATTTTGTAGTGACCTGGTGAGGAATGGCTGCTCATAAACGGAGGGGGATTTGCTAACTATGCAGGTTTGTAGCCAGGTCATTATGGCTTATTTAAAACAGGCTAACATTTACTCTGGTTACATGCTGAAATTCATAAAACTTTTGAACATGTTATGTTAGCCTTATAAAATTGGAATGTAGGTGTACGGTGTATTTTAAAGACTTTCAAATATCAAGCATTTCACACAAGCTGTGAGAAGTGCTTGGCTCCCCTCCCCCACCCTTCCCATCTTTCCTATTTCGGCATCAAATGTTATTCAGGGGTAATGAAAAACAGAGAAGTCTATGCCCGAATAACTAGGCTGTCTAACTGCATTATAGTAAGATCAAAGATCAGACTGCGATTGGGAAGAGCCAGCTTAACAGTTACAGGGCCTTGGGAAGGACATACATCTTGCGACCAACGAAGTTCACTGATGCCGCCCCCTGACACCTGATTCAGTGCTTCTGCTCAGAGACAGAAATGTAATCTCTCTCCACTGAGCTCCACAAGGATGGCATTCAACTGGAGGGGCTAAACTTAACACAAAAGAAGGAGCTGAGGCACTTCTGTGACGTCTAATTCAATCAGAGATGACGAGTGGTTAGGGCAGGAGCTGGCCGGGCCTCAGAACTAATGTTTTCCTGCAAACGGGCCTGTTTCTACTTACGGATCTATTACCCTAAAAACTCAGGCTAGTGTGCTGCAGTCCTCATCATGGACAGCGAGCTTCCCAAATCCTTTTAAACAAGCTTTCCTTACTGTACTTCCAGCGTTCTCATTCCCACTAGCTAGCACATTTTTAGTGGCCGGCGGCGATGATGATGATGATGATGATGATGATGATGATGATTATTATTATTAAACGTTTTATTTTTTTAAAAATATTTTTATTTATTTGCTTTTTTAGTTGTACACAATGCATTTTATTTGTACATGGTGCTGAGGATCGAACCCGGGTCGCCCGCGTGCTAGGCGAGCGCTCCACCGCTGAGCCACAATCCCAGCCCCAACCGGCGATTATTTTAAGGAAGGCTGAGTGCATGTACATACAGATACAACGTAACAGGCCAGTCATCCTACACATCTTCTGGGTTACCATGCTCACCAGTTCTCCTAGCCAAGGGGGAACCCAGGTGGGAAAAAGCCCCCTCCCAAGCTCTTCCCGTGTTTTAGACTGTAATTACTTATAAAACTAAACAGAAAACCCAAACCAAAATACAACAGCCACTGACCTCCTATTGGTACACACCTTAGATGGGACCAGGAATTCCAGTGTGGGGCTCTCTCACATGAACATAACCACTTAGTCCACTGGCCATTCTGCTCTAGGAATGTGCCCGGGTGTAAGGTGGCACATTACAGGACAGAGACGGCCACAGACCCATGGCCAAACAAGGCTACAGAGTAGCAGGGTGGCAGTTCAATTTTGTTTCCTCTCCTTTTACATTTGACAGAGCCCTTCTGAATGGCCGATGCCTAGTCACCGAGAGGGGAAGGGGCTGCTGTCAAGGTTCATTTTTCTAGAACCCAGACCACTGTGTCCCAGCACAGGCGAGTAGCTGAACAGGTGATTTCCAAGGGCAAGTTCACACAGCCTGAATTGGCCTTTGTGCCCTGACATCTGCTGCTCTTGCCCTGCCCACACACAGCAGCCAGGACACTACGGGGTACACTGCTGCTCAGGAATCTCCCTGCAAAACCCCACCACACACATCTTCTTGCCTCCTCTACACTTTAAACACCCCCTTCCCAGTGCAGACGGGATCGACGTCACATCCCTCCACTCCTTCCTCCCTGCTACTTACTCTGCATGGCACATCCCTGGACACACCAACCAGTCTACCCATTTAAGTCTTTTTGTCTGTCTCTCCCCAATGAGCTCTACAAAGGCAGGGCAGAGACCACCGCGTCTCCAGAGCCGTAACAGTGCCTGATACTAGGCAGGCATATGAGAGGTATTTATCTTTTTTTTTTTTTTTTTTTAAGAATAGGAATTAAAGAGGCAGATATAATAATATTGCGATACTTGAGTACAAAACTGAAAATTCTGTTACATATCTCAGAGTCTCAGTGTATGAAAGAATGACACACCTGTTCTCTTACTGTTTTCAATGTCCTCTGAGAAGGAAACCAACTCTTCATCTGATTCCAGCCAGACGGCCCTGTCTTCCCTCCCTGACGCCCAGCCAATTCTGGATGCCTTTTTTCTTTTTCTTTTTGCTTTCTATAGAACAGCACTCAGAAAGTCAGAAGAGAAGCTGCATGAAAGAACGGCCATGTTTTGTTGATTATAGCCATAAACTCCAGAAACAGTATATCCAACAAGGGACTTACTCAAATACCATTTGAATTGGAACCTCTTTCTTCAAGAATCCTTCTTTCAACAGGCTTTGTGCTGTGAAACAGACAGACCCAGTGAGCTGCTGGGTTAATTACAGCTCTGCATAACCCTAACTGTCCCGGGGGGCTGCCTCGCTCAGTCTGTTTAAAGGTGTCACTCGCCTGACTTCCTTCTTGATCTCCTTATATTATTTCCAGCCCACTCATGCTTCTCCAAGAATGATTCCCAGTAAAGATATCCAGGAAATTCACAGGCTGGGACAGCGGGTCCCCGCGGCTTTCCTGCTGACGCAGCCTCCTTTGCATGCTGCGGTGCTGGCTTGGCTGGAGGGCAAGAGTAACGGGATGGAGCGGAGAGCCAACCCAGATGTTGCTGCGTGCTTTGGGGTTAGGGGTAGAGACCAAAGCACAGCCACAGGCCTCTCTTCCCCACCCTGCCTCCACCTCTTTCCCATCTGCAGACTCTGCACAGGGGCTACATTCTGACTCAACTCTGCATCATGGCACTCCAAGCCCTTGCAGCCTCGGTGCACACATTTCGGGTGAGAAGCCAGAGGGGGTGGTGGCCTGGGCCATGTCTCGACCGTGTTGAGTTTGTAAGCATATTTCACATGTGGAAAAGAAATCTGATGCAGTACTGACCTCTGTGGCCAATGTCGACCCTCAAGCAGGCTCCCAAATATGGAACCGGGGTCATTCAGGCCACGAGGCTTCCTGTCATGACACGTCCCTCCTTGTTGCTGCGCTGCCTCCTGGGCTTGGTCTTTACTGCAGTCTAGAGGGCCAGGCCCTGCGCCTGCTTCTCTGGCAGTCTTCTCTGTCTTCTGGTGGAGCTGGGCATGGCCAGTGTGCAAGAGGCTGAGGGCACAGGGGAGCTCCACGCACAGCAAGATTCTTGTCTTAACAGAGGGCGAGCAGTGGTGGGTGCATAAAACCTCCAATGGCCATTCTAAATATCACACACCATTTAATATTGATTTTTTTTCTTTGAAAATGACATTATTGCAAAGATGAGTCTCAATCTTCATTAAAATTTCTAAGTCATTTCTGCATCTACTAGTGCTGATCATGTAGATGGAAAAGCCAGCCCACGCAGGACCCTGGGCTACTCCCCAGGGTGGTTCTCTATAAGCACTATTACCATTCACGGTGACACCCTTCCAATGGCCGCCTTGCTCCTCCAGAGCATCAGAAGCCCCAGCCCAGCCTACAGCTGCTCTCCGTGCCCTGCCTCGGGATACCACAGCCTGGCCTCCTCCCATGCTTGTTCTCATTTCTGTCCAGTTCTACTGGCTTTCTAACCATGTGCTGCTGCCTCAGGCCCTTTGTGCTTGCTGTTCACTCTACTGAGAGGGTCTTTCCCATATTTTGGGTGACTCCTTGCTTCTGTTTTGGGCTTCTTTAGAGAACGCTCCCTGGGTGCACTGTCAGACACTGCACGCCCGTGCTCTTCATGGCTAGAGGGTTTTTAGCATTTTTCTGAACAGCCTTTTCCGTCCCCTGCCATTCCTCGGACCCCATGACCATTGGTTTAGTGCTCACTGTCTGGTGGGAGAAGCTACCAGCAGTAGCTGCTCCCTGAAGGACGGAGGACTGGAACACAATAGACACTCAGGCATTGACCTGACAGAGAAGTTTCCTTTGCTTTAAAATTCTGATTTTGCCATCTGACACTTCGGATCCATTTTCCTCACAACTTTCTGCCTTCTGAAAATCTGATGTAGAATAATTAGATAACCATCAGATCACTGGTACTTGTTACAGGGTTGAGCTCCAGGACCTAAGGCTCCGTGGCCATCAACTCCCTCAGTTTAAGGAGCTCACCAACCTCGCTGCAATCCAGCCCGTGGTTTCCCACCCAACTTGCGGAAGACCTCTGGAGGGGACCTGGGATGCCTGCAAAGCCTGGTGGCAGTCTCAGCGACACCGCCTCTGATTCCTGCTCCTCCTCACCATCCTTCTCCTGCAGCCCGGGACTGGGGTCCCTGGAGCTCCTCCCGCCTGCTGGCCTGCGACTGCAGGACACTCCTCCTTCTGGCAGCCCCTCCAGTCCTCGGCCAAGGTGTGCAGGGCTTCACCAGCTGCATCCCTCTGTGTTTGCGGGGTGACTGTGCAGGTCAGGAACTCGAACTCATTACATCTTCAAGTCAATGTCTTTACTGATCTTAGATCTAAATTATCTCTAAGCCAAGGAAACTCTATACTTCTTCTGAAGGGTGTTTTCTTTCTTTCTTTTCTTTTTTAGTTGTAGGTGGTGGACAAATTATCTTTATTTCATTTTTATGAGGTGCTGAGGATTGAACCCAGGGCCTCACGCATGCTAGGCAAGCGCTCTTCCACTGAGCCACAACCTCAGCCCCCCAAGGGCGTTTTCTGAATAGGGAAAATTGAGGTGCAGCAGGAGGCAAAGGGCTCTCTCTGCTTTCTCGAGCATGTCCCTCAACCCCCACCATCAGTCCTCTCTTTTTTCCCCTGGTCTCTACCAGAACTCAGAAAACCAAGACTGAAACAAAACAAAAATTTAAACCTTGCTTGTCTTTGGGTCTTGGGAGCTTCAGTCAACGTGGACACAATCCTCACAGCCTGGTCATTTTCAGGCCTACCCTGGCTCACACGCCTGCCTTCCAAGTCTCCATCCCTGACTGCCACGTGCCAGCCCCATGCCCTTCACCAGGGCCCACTGTGGACCAGGACAAAGACTCCAAGACATGCGCCCTCCGGAGCCCCTGCTCTTGAGCCTCCATCTCAGAGTCAATGCTTCCTATGACGCATGGCAGAGGTGGCCTTAGCTTCTCTCTCTGAAGCGCAAGCCGTTACCTCTCCACCAGCAATTCACCAGCAATGCTCTTGTGGAGGCACAGGCAGACTCACACCTTGCTTCCTGTAATCTGCAGGAGATGGATGCCCACCGTGTAACGCGAGGATCCACTGTCAGCCCGGCCTTGGCCATAGTCACCCCAGCAGTACAGCTAAAGGCAGCCTCAGGCTTCAGGATGGGGCTGTAGGGTGCCAGTCCAGCACGGCCACCCAGTGTCGTGACTTACTTGTACTAGAGCTCAGTTTCCTCACACACAGAACACGGGTAATACAAACACATTAAATCACGTAATGGTTAAATGGAGGAATAAAACACACACCTCAAAAGCAACAAGAAACAAACAAAAAACTCAATAGAGACATTCACCACCTGATTCAAAGGAAGCACTCCACAGGTCACACCAGGTGACCTCCTGGGCATCTCCAGTGAGGTGTCTGTCTCCCTCCACTCCACACATCCCTGCAGATGGTCATGGTGGGATTTGCACCTCAGGGCTTGTACCATCAGGTCTCTGTCCTACCTGAGGAAGTCATGTTTATTACTCAGCCAGAGGCAGAAAGAGGCTTTGTGAACTCTCAAACTTAGATGCTTGCAGAGCGTGCTTTTTAAGAAAAAATGAAAACAATTTTGTGAATATGAAATTAGGCCTTGGTAGAGGTGCTGGCAGGGGTCTGAGGCTTGCAGCCACCAGCTCTGTGGACGTCCCTTGTCATGCCTGGTGCAGTAGCAAGTTCAAGGGGTGTGGGGTGATCAGACCTTTATCTCAATCACTTTACAGTCTCTATTTCCTTCTCTGTAAAATGAATCTAATATCCCATTTGGTCCCATAACTCACCTAGGAAGTAGATAACTGCTACACTGGCTCTTTACTCTTTCGTCAGTTGCCAAATCCTGTTAATTTGATCTCTCAGATGAATTTAACCCCTTTTATTCCCTTGACCCTGCACTACCTACTCCAGTCTCCACTGCCTGTCTCCTGGAGGCGAGTCTCCTACCAGCTGGTGTTCACTCTGGCCTCCTGTGATCCTCAGTCATCTTTTTCAATGACAAATCTGATCATGTCTCTGCTTTAAATGCTCCAGGGACTTCAACTCATCTTTTCAAGATCGTACACAACACACACACACCCAGAGTCATCTGTTACTTAACATCTTTATCATATACTAATTTTCTAAAATCAGCTTTATTTAGTAGATGTTTAGGGATTTTAAAACTGTAAGCAGAAATGGTCCATTTGATTCATATGTGCATGAACTAGATTAAAAAAAAAAAATGACTATGTAGTTGCCCAGAAAGGAAACCCTCACCAATACAGAAAAGCAGGGTTTGTAAAGGCTACTCAACACTAAGGTTTAAGGGCAGAGAACAGGTCTGCCTCATTTGCTGTCCTTTCTTACCTAGCACACAGTAGGTCCTGGGAAATATACATCAAAGGAGAGCATGAATGGAAAAACGGACGAAAGACATCGCTACCTAAGCTGCTTTTCACATAGAAGATGTTGGAATTGCAATTGCAATCTTTGGAGCATCTGTGGCTTGATAGGAAGTTATAATCACCATATAATTAACACTATTAACTTGCAGGAGCCCTGTTTGGGGAGATGGCTTAAATTGCGGTTGACTATGGGCCATAAGGATTTGGGCATTGTCGCCTTCCGTAGTCTCACGGGACTTGGCCTGGGATCTTGCGGGACTTGGCCCGGGATCTCGAGTGACTTGGCCGAGATTGCTGATCGGGTCAGCGCCATTTTGGTGGTGTGTGTGGCGCGTGTTAGTCGTTGTTACAGCCAGAGAGAAAAGTTATCAGAATAAAAAGCTGTTTATCTCCCGTTTGCCTCTGAACTTCTTCCTGCGGCTTCGTTGCTCCAAGCGGTCATCACTTCAGGCGGCAACAGGATCTCATTTTATCCATTAGGCATCAAAAATGCCCTCCTTCCCAGGACACATTTCTTCCATTTTAGCCTGGTGCATTGCTCTCCTGGGCGTGCGTCCTCTCCCCAGCATGAGCCTCTGCCTGGGTGGTCCCTGAGGGCAGACGAGTCTCCCAGATGCACAGGGCGTGCTCCACTGCTGGTTCCGGGTCTAACGCTTTCCATTTTTTATCATCGAGGGCACCGACAGTGACTGTCCTGTCCACTGTCTTCCATGTCTGAATGGGGAGTGAAAACACCACTGTGTTGTCCACTCTCCTCTGTCCACCTGCTGGCCAAGATCTCTAGTCCTCCTTTCCCTGTCAAGGGCCTTCCCTGAGCTCCTCCTGCCCCTGGTGTGACCGTAGCCTCCTGGGGGAAGAGCTGAGCACTCGTGACCCCTCTGCGTTGGATGTGTAGGTGTGGCCGTGGGGTCTTTTGTGCTAATCATGGTCACTTCCTTGGTTTACCACATCAGCCAACAGACATCTCCAGAAGGAGGGCTGACGACCCTCTCCCCTGGGTCCCTCCACTGCCCTTGTCTCCCTGACTGTCATGACATAATCCACTGGCTGCCCTGGGCTCAGTGACAAAGAGGCCAGGTTACAGAGCACCTAGGAGGGAGAGGGGGTTCCAGCTCTCCTCCACTCCTCCAGCCGCTGGCGCTGTGGCCCGCCTCAGGCTACGAGCACTTGAAGCCCAACTTCTCACCCGAGAGGGGCTTCCTCCCCTCCTGGCAGGCTTCAGGCAGCTGTCATTAGCATGAAGGCGAGCCCTTGGGGTGCAGCCCCCCGATTCCTTGAGTCATGTCACCTTAAGTATCCAGGAACACAGCAAGTCCCCTGCCTGCTTTCCTTCCGTAGGCCAGGGCACGAGAACATTCCCTGGGAAAGTCCTTCCGCTGCTGGGCTCACAGAGAAATTGGGGAGAAAGTGGTGAGGAAAGCACCACTGGTCACCGCGGGTCAGTGGAAGCGGCTGCAGGGGAAACTCTCCTTTTTCCTTTTCATCTCTTGATCTGTTTTAAAAATGGGAAGCAGAGGAACCACAGCAGCCACGAGTGAGAATAAAGAAGCCAGATGAGAGAGGGTGTCGGGGTGAAAGGCAATGGGAAGGCACCACACGGAAATCTGGGGATAACCTGGATAGAAACCTTCATCTGGGCCTCCAGACCCCTGAAAGTGCATGGCCCTGGACCCACCCCACCTGACCGGCCTGTGTTCTGGCTCCCCAGGGCACACTCCTTGCTACGAAGCTCCCACAGCCACCACAGCTACCTCAGGCCTCCTCCACCTGTCCAAGATCAGCTCAGGCTTTAGGCCCCCGCAGTGCTGCCTCCAGGACAGGAACTTCACACTTGCCTCGAAGGTAGCTCTCCGGCCACTGTGGCTCCCACAACGCAGGTACTGCAACCGACCCTCCAGCAGACTCATGGAACCTGCAGGGCACCCTGGGTGACTCACTGAATATTCTGTGCCTTGCAGACCTTATTTCAAATGGGGATGATAGACATGACATCCCTTCACTGCACTGCCGTAGAGATCAAAGCTCCAATCGCCTGAAGTGCTTCACAGTGTTGTTGCATGGTGAGTGCTAGGCTAACGTCATTCCTGCATACTATTTGTCACACACTGTGCCACCTGATGGTGTGCTGCCTGGAAGGACTAGCTTGCAATGCCTCTTTGGCCTCCTCCACCAGACCAAAGTTCTTGCAGGATAGCTGTTAGGCCTAGAACCTACCCAAACTATCCAGCTGTGCACACAGCCGGATTCCAAGTTCCAGAGAAGCCATGTGGATGGGTATGTTCTAAGTGCGAGGCCACAGGTGGTGAGGAGAGGTTACTCTGGGTTGCAGGGACACATGAGGCGGCACACATCTTCAGAATTTACAGGCCCCGTCCCTCTGCCTGCCTCCTAGAAGATGCTGGTGGCATGCTTGCATTTGCACTGAGCAGAACTACAGATTTGTTAAACATTGTGTTTTGATTAAAAATTAATAGCTACTTTTGACCCACATGGATTAATTTCTTTCTCTAAGTATCCCCTTAATTGGGAAACTAGCATTAGGTGAAAGAACCAATTAGACAGAGCAAGCTACTCCCTCCCCAGTCTCCACCCCCTTCCTCCCTCTCCATGTTGTCTTGCCTGAGTGTCTTAATGGGATGTCTCCCTGCTAGCAAGAGCCAAGCGGCAAACACCCGAGAGCGAAGGCTGCAGCTGTGCTGTGTGTGGGTGCAGGCCCTGGGGATCTGCCGAACAGCCGCGGAAGACGAGACCGTCTCCACGACGTCAAAGTGGACAGTGCGGTTCTTGCCAGTTACAGGGTCTGCCAAGCTCACTAGCCACCACAGGCCCCTCCAAGTGGTGCTTTCTCAGTCTGGCCAAACGCCCCATGAACTCCCTGACCTTGTGGGCAAGGTCATCCTAACAACCAGCTAGACAGAGCCCACTGACTGTCCACCACGGCATGTGCTCTGACGCCCTTCTTACGGGCCACGGGGCTCCCTCGCACCCTGGGCAGAGTGTTAAAAGACTGTACCCTGCAAAAAATTTTTTAGGCAAAAATACTGCCTGGTCCCCAAGGACGATGATCTGTCTTCAGCTGGGCTTTTCTATGGGTTTCTGGACCCGACTGGTCGAGTGTTTCTGTCCCCACTGCCCCCTCTTCCTGTAGGCTTGGCAAAGTGAATGGAGGGGAGCTCCATGCCTTCACCGTGACCACAGAGCCAGAAGAATCCTCCAGTGGGGGAGCGCCCCAGAAACCACTGCCTGAGATGGGAGATATTCACTCTGACACCTGTCCTTCACCTGGAGACTTGCAGACCCACAGCTTTCCAGAGGGTCTGAAATCAACCAAACCTGCCAATTCAAAATTTATGTCCAGGGGTATAACCAAATGAGGGATGATTGATTTTGTCTTCCCCAGAATATTTTTTTTTAATTGGCAAGCTCCCACAATGACTAAGAAATTGCCCACATATCCCACAGCGGTATGTGAATACAACCCTAGCACATAGGGAGAAGCACAGAAAACTGTATTATAAACACCTGTGGCCAGGTGCAACTACGCGTACCTGCAATCCAAGTGACTAAGGAGGCCAAAGCAGGAGCATCACAAATTTGAGGCCAGCCTCAGCAACTCAGCAAGACCCGGTCTCAAAAAGTAATGTGGACTGGGGATGTGGCTCAGTGGCAGGGTGCCCCTGTCCAACCCCTAGCACTGCAAAGCAAAAGCAAAACAAAACCCCAACAAACATCTAGAAGAAAACGTAGAAATAATCTACTTGGTTAGTTTATTTTTCTCCAATATTTTATTATAAAAATTCCAAATATACAGAAAATTGAAAAGAATTTAATAGCTAACCCCCCCCCCCGACACCCACCATGGACAAGCTACCATTAAATTTCACTAAACCTGCCACAGCACGGGCCCCTCCCATCCAGCCAGCTCATACGCCCCAGTCCATCTGTTTTTCAATTGCTTAAAAGAAAAGAAATCCAAACATAAAATGAAACCAGCCCCTTTAAAAAATTATTTAAAGAACATTATCAAATACATGGTTTTGAGAAAGGCTGACACACGAAACAGGTAACAATTAAGCTACTCTGGGTGACGCCAAGGCAGAGTCAGGACACCACCTGGCTTGGCTCCAGTTGCCAGGCAGATGGGCCCAAGACGAGGCGCAGCAAGGGTGACCCCAGCCCACCACATCCTTGAGCTGTCCCTGGGTAACTCAACCCACAACGTTTCGGGTCCTTCTGTGGAGAAGAGGCCACGCCCAACAGCAGCGTCCCTGGCCCACGGGAAGGACGTGCTCCCTACATGGAAGCTGCTGCCACGATGGCTGCTAGCATCATCAAGGGCACCCTCACCACCTCAGAGCCTCAGAGGGAATGAGTGCCTCAAACAGGAGGTGCAGGTCGGAGGAACACTGTGGGAGGCCTAGGGCGGGCATGCAGCGACGCCATCCCGCGGCCGCGCCCAGGACCAACCCTCAGCAACTTAGCCAGGCTCACGTGGTACCAAAGTGAGAAACTCCTGTCCTCCTTCTCTCAAAGGGATTCTAAAGGCTAAAGGGAGGGCAAGTACAGACATTCTGGACACACGCCTCTGCAGTGGGGCCAGCGCCCTGCTGTGGAAGGGCTGCTACAGGAAGGAGCCTGGGAGCCTGGGACCTGTGACAGCTGCCGCACACACGCAGGCTGCTCCCACCCTCACGCTGCCGCGGCCCTCACAAAGACAAACCCCTTCTTTACCTGCTTCCCTTCCCAGGCCCAGGGCAATGGTGCCAGGCGCACACTCCCCAGCACTGCACTACCCCACTGTGCTGTCCCTCTGCAGAGCAGACACACAGGACAGTGGCTCAGCACTGCCACTTGCAGCCTCCTGTGGCTGGGGCCTCTTGAGGCCACTGCTCCCAGGAAGCCCTGGAGCCTCCTGGGGCACTCTGCAGACTCCTGGGGAAACGGAGAGAAGATGCAGCCCAGAGGAAGCAGGCAGGCTGCGAGGCTCATGTCGGGGGCGACTCCCTCCTCGGGACCACGTGGAGGACTGTGCTGCCTCTCCTGGCTCCGAGAGGAGTCATGGAACCAGCACCCACAGGGGCCTGGCCCCTGGAGCCCCTGGTCAGGCGGGTGCCCCACACTTCCTATAGTGCTTGCTTTTCGGTTGTCAAGGCCGCACTCAAGGTCGAGAGATGAAGAGGGCACGCGGAAGGCTGGGATGCTTCCCACCGGGACCTTGAGCCTCTGCCACTCAGTCCAGCTCTGCTGCCCAACTGAGTTGGCTACCTTCCTGAGGCTGCAGTGGGGCTTGTGCACCACACACCCAAGGGACCAGGATCGCATTCCAGTCCTCAGGCCATCCCCTGGGCTCCTGGGGCACTCTGTTATGACTTGAGTTGTGCAGGTAATTAGGCCCAGGTGATTGGGCTACATGTTTTGCAAAACAAATAGTGCCTTGTCTGAGTTTAGATTTAGGTTACATTCTGGGACAGTGCCCCAAAAGTAACCGGGAACACTGGTAAAATGTCTTCTCTGGATACAGCAGCCGGGAGGTTTAAGAGAGCAGGGGACTCAACTTGACCCTGGTCTCCTTCCGCTCAGCTGTACACTGCTGATATGGGCTGAAGCACGGGGAGCCCACCAACGTGCAGGCAGCTCTGCAGACAAACATTTGGAGACACCCGGGGAGAAGCGCACCCTCGGGAAGCAAGCGCCCTCCCCCAGTTCTCCTGGATGCTCGTCCCAGCGTCTCCCTAGCTGTGTCCCACATTTCAGGAATGGTCAGCAGATGTCCTTTCCCTCGACTTGTGGCCATGTAGGGACAAACTGTAGGACAAAACCCAGCAAGGGGAAGGGGAAAGCCGAGTGACCAAGCACTTAGAAAGAGAAGTGAGGGCTCTGTGGAGCAGGTGCACAAGCCAGCACAGGAGCCTGGCCTCTGCCCTCCACCCCTCCAGGTTCAAGTGGAGCCCAGTCTTGGTTCACAGCCTGTCACTTGTGTGGACTGTCCACACTCGCTATTGACAAGGCCCTGGCTGGGTACAGCTGCAGGCAAGGACAGGAGGCCTCTTCCTCCAGTGTCATGCAGGAGGGCTGCTGTGCTCCTCCCCAGCCATCCAAATGGGCACCTGCAGTGGCCCCACGGTGAAGGAACTTCTCAGCAAACCCGCCACGGCCTTCTTGTGTTGGGCCTGTTCCTGAGGAGTGATCCCTGAGGAGGAATCCCAGAAACAGGGCAGAGGAATAAAGTCCCCAACTGCCTGGGACATCAACGAAGCCCAGAGGGAGGGGGAGCCACCTCCTATTTCCTTCACCCTAAAAAAACCACTTCCTGCTTAAGGAACAGAAGAGAGCAGCAATTCACCTTGTAGCATGGCCGGCCACTTGGCAGCCACCCAGGAATCTGAAGAGAAACCTTGAATTCTGAACACACAATAGACAAGGAGCGAGCTTAAGAAGAGAGTCCCTCTATCAGCTAACAAGAGGCTGGGGTCAAGAAGTGGGGGATTCTTCAGACTGGAGAGACCACGCTGGAAATCTCAGAAATTCACCAGGAGGGGTGGGGACGGGGCCCTGGTGCGCTGCTCTCGGCGTGAAATGGAGGCTGCAGCATCGAGGAGGCTTATCATTTCTTCTGACACCCTGACAGCGGTGTGTGATATAGAAGTTTAGCAGTGTGGGCAGGTTAAATTATTTGAGACAGAGGAAATCATTTCACTGTGAGCTCAAGCGTTGCTGTGGGCGATTGTGCCTGGGCCGCGGCGGCCTGGCGCCCTGCCCCTGCAGGCTCGGGAGAGGGTGCTCGGGAGGCGCAGAGTCCAGGGGAGCCTGGGCTCATGGCTAGTGTTTACCACGCAGCAGCTTTGGAAGGGATGGGGACGGCCAGGCTGTGTCGGGCCTCTCTAGGCCACCCTCCCTCTCCTGGACATGAGCAGGGTGACCTAGGGCCCTTGGAAACTGAGCAAGGGCAGGCAAGACCAGTGGCGTCCAGCAGAGCTCTCCACTCCTCACCACCCTTCACCCCAGGAGGTAACAAAAAGCTCTACTCAACAGGACAATCTGGAAGGTTCTGAAGGACTTTTCATCACCAGAGAAAGACTGAATTACATTCGGTAAAACTGGAGTTGAGCATATTTAACTGCAGCCAAGGTCCTTTAAAACCATGCCTCCACGTCCCTCCCTGCCACCATCCCCCTTCACAGACAGTGCACCGCCATACCTTGGTAGATGCTCACGCGCCCTGGCCTGTCCATGCAGCAGAAAAAGCAGACTGTGGGGACGTTCTGTCCCCAGGAACAGAGAACCTCTCTCCACTGCATTGTAACTACACTGGTGATAGACACAGAAGCTAAACTTCTTCCACATGGATTTGTGACCAAGCTGTCCCCGCTCAGGCCTGAGGGCCTGTCTACCCCCAGGAGAGCACAAGCCTGAGGTGAGGACACGGAACAGAAATCATCGTCATCAATGACTGACTCTTCTTGGTGGTGCCAAGGACGGAACCCAGGGCTTCCCCGTGCTGAGCACGAGGTTCACCACTGGCTGCACACAGCCATCGACTGGCATTTAAAACAGGCCACCGCATGCTTCCCAGGGCATGGGCACGCCACTGCCCCCGAGAAAACAATCCCATTAGATAGGTCAGGTGGCCCTGCTTACAAAGAGGAGACCCAGGGGAATGCACGGGGGTGGGGGAGTGGGGGGGTGGAGAATGTTGGCAGGTCCTTGCAGGTTCTGCTGTGCTGCTTGCAGCAAGGGGAAAGCCGCAGGGTCACTCCCACTGCCACGTGCACACATGTGGCACCGTCCCCCTTCCTGGAGGTGGCCTCTGAAGCAGACTGGGATACCCACACTGGGACACCCACAAACAGCCTGACTTAGCACCTGTGGGGGTGGCTGGGTCACTTCTTAACCTCTCCCTTCACCCTGAGCAGCCTCTGTCCCAGAGCCAGGCAGCGGGAGCCAGGCGGCCAGGTAGCTGCAGGGGCGCAGGCGCCTCAGCAAATCCCACTTCACGCTCCAGGGCCCACCAGCTGGCATGTGCAGCCAGGTGAGACCAGGTTAAAAGCCAACATCCAGGGTGGCTGGCACTGGGAGAAGAGGGCAGTGTGTGCACGTGGGTGTGCATGTGCATGCACATGTGTGCATGTGTGCATGCATGTGTGTATGCGTACACACGCAGACAGGGCCCCGTTCAGCCACAGAGAGCACAGCAAGGTGGTGGCAACCAGGCTCACAGTCTCACGACCTGGGGTGGGGACCTGCCTCCTGGGGCCACAGTGCTTGTCCTGCCAGCTCTGCAGAGGGGTGTGCCCGGGACCCCTGCCTTCTGTACAGTCCAGCCGTGTTGCAGCTCCTGCCCCTTCAAAGTTCTTTCATCTTCTCTATGTGGTCTGGAACTCAAGCTGATGCTCGTGTCTCCGAACACTTTGCAGTAAGTGGGCATTAATTAATGCTAAATGACAACAGAATTTCTCCCAAATTACACATGACACTCCCATTAAGAGCAGACGTGATCATCTGGATAGATGTTATCTCAGTGAGCACCACGAGAATTTACGATTCACCAAGCATAAGAAGTAAACTCTCTTAAGTAAGAGTTCTCTTTAACTAAAACAAGAATAAAAGCTTTTAGGAGTGATTGTTAATTATAACAATTTAGCCAGACTATCTGAATCTGAGTTGAGGTTAGGACTGGGGTGAGTGGATGGGGACACCAGAGCAGAAGCCAGCCTGGTGTGGTGTCCGTCGGGAGGGGAAGCAAGAGCTGTGTTCCGAGTGCACGGTGTGCAGGGAGGCTTGAGCATGCAGGTGTGCCTCTTGTGCTCAGCAGCCCCAGATGGGCCCTGGGGTCAGTCCAACTAAGCTCTGAGGTGCAGGGGGAATGGTATGACTGACAGAGCTCATGTGACTAGGCAGTGGCACAGCTGTCACCTAAAACAGGTTTCTTCATCAGCATGCAGCTTCTCCCTGTAAATTGTGTCCTTGCTAGATGGGTTAGGAAGCTCTATGGGGGCTTGTGGAAGCTTCTCTCCTGGAATCTCTGCACAGCACCCAGGTGTCAGTGGTGTGCAGCCTGGGGATCAGGGAGCGCTGGGAGCCCCACAGTTGTACTTTCCCACCTGAGGGGGCCCTCAGCCTTCCTTCTGCTCTGCTGGCCACCAGGACCAGGCAGAGGTGCCTTGCCTTGCGACTTGGCATATCTGGGACCTGAGCTACCAGGAGCAGTGTGGTCAAGCAAGGCAGCGTGAGTGGGAAGAAGCCACATGTTAGATGCTTCTTCCCACCCACTGCCCAGGCCTGGAAATATGGAGATCTGCTGAGTCTGGTGGCACAGCCTGTGATCTCAGTGGCTCAGGGGGCTGAGGCAAGAGGATCTAAGTTTGAGGCCAGACTCAGGAACTTAGTGAGACCCTGTTTCAAAAATGAAAAGTAAGGGCTGGGGTTGTGGCTCAGTGGTAGATGTTCACCTAGCACATGTGAGGCACTGGGTTAGATCATCAACACTGATGATATGTGTATCAGTAAAATAAAGGTACTGAAACCACCTACAACTAAAAAATAAATATAAAAAAAATGAAAAGTAAAAAGGGCTGGGGATGTGGCTTACTGGTAAAGTGTCCTTCGGTTTAATCCCTAGTACAAAACAAATAACATATATATGTATATAAATATATTACTACAGGTTGAATATACATTCATGTGAGGTGCTTAGGACCAGAAGTATTTTGAATTTTGTTCAGACTTTGGAATGTTTGTACACACAGAATGAGATCTCTTGGGGATGGGGCCCAAGTTCAGACACAAAACTCACTGAACGTTTCCTATGACCCTTACACACACATCACCTCACTTTACACATTGCTTTCAGGGGGTCTGAACTTTGCAACTAGTTACACGGCAGGTGTGGGAATTTCTACTGCGGATCATTTTGGAGCATGTTGGATCTTGGATTTTGGTCAGGATGTTGCACCTGCTGCCCGTAGCTCACAACACCTGCCCTGGTCCTGGGAAGCAGCCCCAGGAACCAGGCAGAGCCCGCCAACACCAAAAGCTGTTCCTTAGTGGAACCTGAACACCAACCACAACCAACCAGGAGAAGCGCGTGGGCATCAGCGCGACATGGCTGATGTGGGGAGTGAGGATGCAGAAGGGACCTGGACTCCTGAACCTGCTCCAGGCTGTGGGCACAGTGGCCCAGCAGCAAGCACCCATGTTTCATACTGTGCGAGGGGCTGGAGGGTCCTGTGGGCCAAAAAGAAGGTTTCTTTTTTTTTGGTATTAGGGATTGGACACAGGGGCACTCTAACACTGGGCTATGTCCTGGCCCTTTTCATTTTTAT
This sequence comes from Tamias sibiricus, assembly GCA_025594165.1. NCBI lineage: Eukaryota > Metazoa > Chordata > Mammalia > Rodentia > Sciuridae > Tamias > Tamias sibiricus. Next base: position 40,339,343 of record CM046674.1, on the reverse strand, counting down.
TTTTAGGTGGGGGCTTGCTCAGTTGCCTGGGTGCCCTTGAGCCTGTGATCCTCCTATGGGAGGTAAGAATGCTCGTGTGTGGTCTAGAGAGGTTCAGAGTTCACACTAGCAGGTGACAGGAGGGCTGGGCCTTGGGAGTCTCCTCAGCAGACGCCAGAGATGGGCAGGGAGTCAGAAAGCCAAGGACGAGGGTTGGGTATGACAGACGTCCAGACCATGTCACTTTCACAGAAAAGGGGGCCACGCACTCAGACACTGAGGTCTGACACACTGGGAGGTCTGGAGTCCACATGTCTGTGGCAGACCCTGTCCCCTGTCTTCTCAGAAGTCACATCCACTGATTTTTCTCACTCACAGAACTCTAAGAGCATGACACCAATTCCCAGAGGACAATCAAGATAGAGCAGGAAAACCCTGGCCTCCTCCACCCTTTTTTTTTTTTTAATATTTATTTTTTAGTTGTAATTGGACACAACACATTTATTTTATTTATTTATTTTTACGTGGTGCTGAGGATTGAACCCAGGGCCACACACGTGCTAGGCGAGTGCTCTACCCTGAGCCACAACCCCTGCCCCCTCCTCCATCTTTTAACCAGATATTTGCTTTTTCTTTCTCCCTTGAACTAAGCATGGACTATGGCCACCAAGGACATGCATAAGTCCCTGACATCAGCCTCCTGGCCTACCTCGCAGGTGTTCCAAAGCACTATGGCTGTTACCTTAAAAAAGGGTCTTTGCAGATGAGACTCAACTAAGATCCTTGAATTAGCGGGAAAGGCCCTAAAAGCCATAGAAGAGACATGCCGAAGGGAATCTGACACACCAACCAGGGGGAGGCAGAGACTGGAGCGGTGCTGCCATAAGCCAAGGAACTTGGCAGCCACCCATAGCTGCAGAGGAAAGGGACAGATCCATTCTCCGCCAGGCCCTGGGGGCAGACAGCTCTGAGGACACCTTGATTTTGGCCCAGTGAAACTGATGTGGAATTTCTGGCTTCCAGAACCATGAGAAAATAAATTCCATGGATTCAGGCCACCAAGTTTGTGGTGATTTGTTACAGCAGCCACATGAAACTAATACACAACCAAAGCCATAGTTAGGAATTCCATTACTGCAACTGATCACAACCTGAACACCTCCCTGCAGCCCTAAGAAGGCAGAACTCACAAAGGACTGATATCGCTCCTACTTACAAACACATGACACTAAAGAGTATGTTTTCTGGGGCTTCACAGATGCTGGAAAGTCTCTCAACATCACTCTCCCCAATGTGCTCTCTTTTAGACAGCATGCCTACCACTAAAGTCATCATCACCATCTCCCTGGCAGGGTAGACAGGGGAGAGTGGGCGCCCCCTACAGGCAGATGTACACTGAAGAATGGTTAGGAGGGGAAACGTGCACCTGCATTTTGCCACAATAAAAAAGTAAGGCATCCAGCATATATACAGTCAAAATAAAAAGCCAGCCAGGTACAGTGGGCATACCTGTGATCCCGGTGACTCAGGAGGCTAAGGCAGGAGGATCACAAGTCTGAGGCCAGCCTCAAAAATTTAGTCAAAACTTGTCTCAAAATAAAAAATAAAAAGGAGGCTGGGGTTATGGCTAAGTGGTAGCACACTTGCCTGGCATGTGTGAGGCACTGGGTTCGATTCTCAGCACCATGTATAAAAAAAGGTCTATCAACAACTAAAAAAAAAAAAAGAAAAGAAAAAAAAAGGGGCTAAAAATATGACTCAGTGGTAGAGCCCCTGGGTCCGACCCCTGGTACTGCAAACAAATAAGAGATAAATAAATACCTGCACAAACATCAGGAATGACGATCACACAAGGTCGCTGTATTCACCGGTACAGAGGTAGACCCCACTCACTCCTGCAACCTGACTGTCTCTGCTGCTCAGATGGCTGCTGGTCTCCCAGACGCCGGCCTGGAGTTCTGATCACTCCTGCACCATCCACGTGCCTGCTCTCTGCCTTCCCGTAGCCAAGGTCCTGGCAAGCCCCGCTGCCTGAATGCCCCTCTCCGTGTCTGGCTGAGGGCACCCAGTACTCACCCAGTTGGCCCTACACCAAACCCGAGTCACCTAGGACTCTTGCCTTAGCCCTCACACCCCAGCATCCACAGAATCATGCCCACTCCTCCAGAGTGCCCCCCAAACCTAACCCTCCCTCCCCAGGGCTTTGGCCAAGGCCTTCTCACCTTGTCTTCTGTGACAGCTCCCTCCCTGGACATCTGGCCCCAGATTCCCTCCCCTTCCATCCTCTCCTTAACATCACTGCCTGAATTCTCTTCCAAACGTCAGGTCTGGTGTGTCACCTCGGCGCCATTCCTCAGTGGCTGCACTGGTCAAGTCCGAGCCCCCTCCCCACCACATGAGGTCTCCTCGTATGGGGCTAGACACAGCGACTCCACCCAGTCTCCTCCCCACGGCCCCCACGAGCTCTGTTCCTCGCAAATGACAGTAGCCCCTTCCCTCCACCTCGGCCGGCCTTTCCCAACTCCTTGCTCTTTGCACATCATCTTTCCTTGGCCAGTTACCTGCACCTTCCTTGCTACCTAGTGGTCACTCCTCCAGGGTGTCCCAATGAGACCTCACTCACAATGACTCCCCTGACAGCAAGGCCCTGCTTTTGGCATTGGGATGTTGTTTCTCAGAAGCAGCCACCACTCAGTGCCTTGTAACTCACTGAGGCACCTTCGCCTTCATGTCCCCCTGCAGGATTGCGACCATTCCCTCCCTCGTTCCAGGACAGAGCTTGGCGCAGCACAGTGGGGGCCAGGTCTGCAGCGGAAGGAGCTGCTCCTTTCTAGGTGGAGGAAAGGCGTTTCGCCTGCTGCAGTCTAAGAAGGGCGGTGCTGGACACAAATTAGGTGCTCTGGGAAGGCTACAATCCCTTTGGAAAAGTAGGTTTCATTTTGTACCCTAGATAAGTAATTTACTAATTGGCATCCTAGTGACTTAAAAGGCCTCTGTGTCTCTCAAGGTGGCTGTCTTATACAGTGGGGAGCAACTCATCATCTACTGTATCTAAAATATTAATGAATTCCAGTCTATTCTAAGTATGGGTACGCACAAACTCTCCCTTTATACAATCCCGAGCCCTGCTACAGCTTTAACAGCGTGAGTAAGATGAGCCAACCTGCAAACATAACTTAAAATACTCCGAATATTTAGGCAACTATTAGGTACAGTTGTAAGGATTCCTATACTAGATTCTACAGTCACTTTCACAGTGCTAACTTCGGGTGACTAAGATGGTTGCTACAGCTGGTGCTTGGAAGAGCCTCATCAAAACGGAAGGAGGTCCCGTTAGCTTCACAGAATATCCTGTAGTTTGCCCAACCTGCTCTCCTGGCTCTCTGGGGACTCGGGCACCATGTACAGAGTCACCCTCCAGAGCAGCACTCTTGGACCACAGCAAGCACGTGATCAGGGGTGAGCAGCTGACCTGAGCTCGGCCAAGCCACAGACCCTCCTGGAGAACCTCTGCCAGCACCTAACTGGACCTTGGCCAAGCGGAAAGCCCTCCTTGGATCTTGGCGACCGCGGTGGAAAAGGAGACAGTCTCTTTTGCTGGTGGAAGCTGATTTCCACCAAAAGGAGAAACCGCATCTCAGAATGAACCAAGCTTGAAGTGGACAGGAAAAAGCAGCAGAGACAAGTTAAGAAGGGCACTTGACCCTGTTCAGTGCTTCTGAAGTCCCACTGCATGCCTTGGCCACTCTGATGGCCTGGGAATTTCAACATTTATTTGAATTTCAAAGGCCCACACGTTTCCTCACCTGTCGGACTGAGTTTAATCTATGTTATTAGAAACAAAAATAGTCTTAAAAAAAAAAACCAGCCCTAGTGTAAACACAGCCAGAGCTGTTTTTAAATGCTCTGGTGATCCACAAAGGCCTTCCAGGAGTCCACTGTGAGCAGTCATGTACATTTCACATAGTGACAGTGGGCTGACAAAGCCCTTTCTAACGAGTAATTGCTTGGTACTTGATTTTGAGAGATACTCTTGAGTTTTTTCAGTGTCCACTCTTCTTAAACGGGCCTTCCTACAGTTATCCGAGGCTCAGGATGGGGTGAGAGTACAAGTGCCACCTCCCTTAAGTAAAGCAGATCATCTGCATGTGTGGTCCTGTTGTCCCTGGAGAATGTGTTGCTTTAAATTATTGCTGCATTCTAAACATACTGTCGGAGATGGATAATGACTGTTGGATGACTGGATCAATACTCTGTTCTTATCCTTTACTACTTGAGTGATTGGATCTAAGGCCAGAGGAGAAACTCAGGTCAATCCCCGGGACCTACTGTAATCTAGCAGGCAAGATCAATGTGTGTGCTTGTGAGCCGTGGAGGGCACTGGGGCCAGGGAACACAAATCTTAGTGTGCTAACTTAATTTTAAATTTCTCAATGAGAAGAGCCATGCTTGTCTACGGCTCTTCTGCTGCAGCACGTTAAAAACTGCCCTGCAGGTACAGGCCTAACTCATTGTAAGAACAGTTTATCGAGTAAGTTGAATTACAACCCTACCTTGTATGCAGCCAGTGCTAAGAGCAGCTTGTCCTCTCTGTCCAGGAGGGGTGACATCTCAAGCTTAGAAGAGAGGGACATGAGGGGGCCAAGGCTGTGAACCGAGGTGTTCCTGGCAGGACAAAAGGTAACACCCACACTGAGGCACAGTGTGCAGTCCAGTGTCCAGCACCCAGGACCCCGTGACATGGACTCTGTGTTCATTTCATTCTGGCAGGCAGGCTGCAGACCCTGGCCCACTTGCCACTCATAGGCAGGAGACAGGCTTAAAGGGTCCTTTCAAAGACCTCATGATTCAACCTCAGTTCATGTTCTAGACTTTTCTAATAAGATTAACAAAGGCTGCAAAGCAAAATAAAAGAAGAAAGCATTTTACTGCTTTGTCTTAACCTTTCAAATTAAATGCCTTTCAAGTACCTTAGAAGCACCATTTGCATGCAGGTGATATGCTAACTGCAAATGGGACTTATTATTTAATTAAAGCTCATCACAGAACATCTTTTCTGAGCAATATTTTGTTGGATGTTAGTGGAGTTACAACTGAAAGTGATAAAATACTCTTTGAATATTTCCTTTTATTCTGACATGTTACCATTCTCCCTGGTATTTTCCTACCCATGCTCAGGCTTCTTTGGAACATGGTGAGAGGGAGAGCCTTGCTTGTTCAGTGACTGACAGCACTGCCTTGGCAGCCCCAGCCACAGGGTTTAACCCAGCTCTGCCTCTGGCCAGGTGAAGACTTGGGCATGTTACCTGATGCCTCTGTAGCTTGGGCTCCTCCTCTGTGAATTGGAGATCATATTACTACCTACCTATCAGGGTTGCAGTGTAGGTTAAATGAATCAATATAGGTAAAGTATTTGTGTTATGTAAGTTAGAGCTGTTTTTACCTCTGGGTGGTAGGGATCACTAGAAACCTCACAGGCTCTGGAGTCAGACAACCATTTCTTCCAGTGTTTTGATATAAGTTATGAAACCTCCTTCTGTTTATAAGTAAAATGGAAGCAATCATGCCCACCCTCACTGGGTCAGTGTGAGGATAAGACAATGTGAAGCGCCCTGCGGAACACTGGTACCTGGGCTCTGAGACTAGCGGGCTCAGCCGAGCCGCAGGGAGGGACAGGTCCTGCCCTGCTCAGGACGCTTGTTCCTTCTTTAGTCAGACACAGGCAGATGAGAACAGTAAGCCCTGCCCAAGGCCTTGCAGAGAACTCTGTTTGCCTTGTGCGCTCCCTGGAGGAGAAGGCATCTCTATCCTGGGGCTGGAAGCTCAGGGGAAGGCACACTGCCTGCCAGGGCCACTGTGGTCAGTCAGCTCTGGTGACCTGCACAAGCAGCCAGTCACCTGCCAGTGCACAGTGTCTAGAGGCGCACACCTGGTGGCCGCCTTCTCAGTCTTTCCCTGGCTCTTTTCTCAGGGCAAGAGAAAGGCAGCTCCTGCTTAGGACTCAGCCCCCGCCTCTCAGCACCCCTGAGCAGGAAGCCAGGGCCCTGGGGCTCCCATCACACTGCCTGCCTGAAGCACACACTGGAGCCGGGAACTTGCCTGAGAAGCCAGTAAAATTTTAATGCACTCTGTAGTGCGGTCATGTCACACTCGGTTATGGCAAATAATCCCAGATGCCTGCAGAGGTAAAATGGAGCTGTAATGTGCTTGCCTCCTAACCCGAGCTGACAGCAATGATGTACGACTACCATTAGCGGAAAATATCACTTCAACTAACCCATGATCCAGCTCCGCTCAGGGTCACATTATCCATGAGGAACAAATTACACTCCCAAAGTAAATACAAATTTTCTACACAAAATGGGTACCAAAAAAAAAAAAAAAAAAGGGAAGGGGGCTCTCCGTTCCCTTTGCCAGCATACTGCTGAGTGACACAGATGATAAAGGACAGGACAAATCATTGGCTGACAGAGTGCTGTGCCGTAATCAGCTCAGCCGGCACGCACTCCAGCCGATAAACACTATATTCTCCCCTTAGTGGCAAATACATAATCTTTAACACGGACATGGCTGCTTCGGATATTTACTGCCACTTGGACTGCAGGAACACTTCATATAGCACTTGCTGCCAGAACAGGAGAGGCTGTGTGGCCTGGACAGACCAGAGACCCTCTGCAAGAGTGGGAGTCAGCATGTGGGGTGGACAAGAGGCTCGTGAGGGAGAGCGAGGACCAGGACAAACCCACCTTGGAGTGCAGTCAGGAGTCAGGGGACACCTGTGTGCTGGCCACAGAAGGGAAACAATCTGGAAAGGCACACGGAGAGGCAAGATGCCCTGGACCGGAAGCTCAGAAGTTCCTGTCACAGCTCAGCTCTCCGCAGACCTCCTGGGTGATGAAGGCAGGTCCCTTTCTATTTTGGGACTTAGAGAATGTACCAATTTGCAGGTACAGCACCAATATTTTCAGGGCACTTACTATATGCCAGGTACGTGCTAGGTGTGGGGTTAGGTGTGGGGTACTTAAAGGGAACCTATGATTCCATAAAACATTGATGTTTAATCATATACACGCACATATACGTGTACATTTAATAAAAGACTGAATTCCATGACCAAATATGGCTGAAGTTTAGGTGACTGGTTGGTGTGGCCTGTATCCCCAGTTAATCATGGTGGCCAACAAGGCTGACTGTGCCACTCACATTAAGAGTCAAAGTATATACAGTCTATATTCTGGGATGCAGATATGAGCCAAGTGTGGTGGTGCACACCCATGGTCCCAGCTACTTGGGAGGCTCAGGGAGGAGGACACCCAAGTCCAAGAGTTCAAGGTCAGCAACATAGTGAGATCCCTATCTCAAAACCAAAACCAAAACAACCCCCCTAAATACTCCACAAACACACACACACACACACACACACACACACACACACACACACGTACGTTGTATATGGCTTTTCCTTTCTTGCCTTGAATAATTACTTCCAGATTAAAAAAAAAAAAAGTTACATGTTAGGAAGGCCTGTCCATCTAAGTTGTCAGTGGACCAAACTGAATTCACTCAATGCTTCCTGAACAGCTACCATGTCTGGATTTTTAGAAGCTACTGGGAATGTGTGTGAGGGGGTGAGGTAGAGTGGGAGACAGTGCTGGTTCCCAGAGGGCTCCTGGGTGTGCCCCAGCTCACCATGACCTGGGAAATGGCTTGCTTGGGGCCTGGGTTCCTGGAGCATGGTTCACTTCTCAGTTCCATCAGTGAAGCTTCACTTGCTCCGTTTGTAAGATGGCAACACCTGCTTGAGAAGGCAGAGTCCTCTTGCAGATGATCGGTGATGCTGAATGTGACATTGCAGACAGATCCCACAATCAGCATTTGGGCAGGACGTCTAAGATGACGTGTACAACAGTGTTTCCAATGACACACAGTGCTCCTCAACGTGGAGTGATGTTTACGTATTATTATTATTTTACCACTGCCACAAGTAACGGGTAGCATCTAAATCCCTAAAATTCAAAAGAAGGCCATGAGGCCCAAACCAAGCCCCTGAGCATGGCAACCATCCATCCCAGGGTCCTGGGCTGTCCTTACTTCAAACACTCCCTTTGTCTGCCCCCAAAACCATGCCTGTGCCTCGTAGACCATGAGTCAAGCCATGCTTGAAACAAAAATGGAGAAAGCCACTTCTGGCTATTTTCAGGTAACTGAAGGAGTCACACAGGTCTACAGCCAGCACTTCTGAACAAAACAGGGAACATCTCTATGATGTATAGAGAGGGCCCATGTCACCTTCCCAGATGTGACACTGCTTTTTTAAAAAGTCAACTCATCCACCAAATTTTGGGACTTTTTAAAAAAATATTTTATTAGTTGTTGATAGACCTTTATTTTATTTATTATATGTGGTGCTGAGAATTGAACCTTGTGCCTCACATATGCCAGGCAAATGCGCTACCGCTGAGCCCCAGCCCCAGCCCAAATTTTGGGACTTTTAAGGTGTAAAGTTTAGCTAATTAATAATGTATCCCAACATAATTTTTCATTATCTTTATCACACTGAATGGCGCAGTCATGACAAGTGATATCTGCAACAATCTTGCCAGCACACAGCACCCTGTGTGCAACCAGAAGGAAATTCTTATGTCTTCTCAAAGCACAGCCCGTTCTCCAGCCCTGATGCAGAATAGGAAAGCCTTCTGGCACCAAAGGGCAGACCGTCCCTTTCAGAGTACGTGTTAAGGCACAGCAGCCCAGATGCCTCTGTGCTCTGGCGGCGCACGGCTCCTGGTGCACTGCACGAGGCTGAGAGCCTCACCTCCACCAGGCCTCCTGGGCTTGGCCACATTCCCTTCAGTAAGCCATGACGTTCATGGCGATCACTCATCCTGAGGGCAGGCAGCGACACTTCCTTATCTGACCTCAGATGGCTGCAGAATTCCTTTATAGGTCAAATACTGCTCACTACCTGTCACATTACTTTTCGAGATGCTGTGGCAGCTGGCTCTTCACCTAGTCACCAAGCTTTCCCAGACACCTATAGCAGTTGAGGGGTGGAGAGTAAACCAGCTGCTCTGCTGCCTAGGACACGCCCAGCTGCCATAAGCCCATAGGCCCAGTCAAGCCTCCGCCACGCTCACATAAGTTTACCTATAGATACTTGGAAACACTTAGTGAGTGGGCCTGTGTGACCCACTCAATGAACCAACAAGCAGGGGATGGCTTGGCCAGGCCCAGGTGTGAGTTCCCTCCTTACTAGAGAGTCAGCACAGATGTGTCTGCAGGTGACAGCTCGGATGTCAGGCCCAGGTGCGAGTTCCCTCCTTACTAGAGAGTGAGCACAGATGTGCCCACGTCTGTCTACTGTGTTCATTCTCTCTTAGGAATTCAAGAGAGATGAAATTTAGCAAAGGGAAATATAACTACATAATGATTTCCCTCTGGGTTCTGTCATGCTTTGGGGGGTATGGAAAACCCAGGATATTCAGTCCCTGGGTATGAACAGTAAAATGCTATGTTGAAAGAGCAGGACTCATTGTCATCTGTCACTGAGGCCAGGTCACTGAGTTCAGCCTCATTTGCAAATGACAATACCAAGACAGGGCACCTTTAGATAACTTGCCTCAGGCCACAAAGCTGTGGAGGGGGAGGTAGAAACAGGTCTGGTGAAGGAAAGATCTCCTATGTTCTTGGATATGCAGAATTAATATTGTCAAAATGGCCATACTACTAAAAGTGCTATACAGATTTAATGCAATTGCTATTATAATTTCAATGATGTTCTTCATAGACATAGAAAAAGCAGTCATGAAATTTATTTGGAAAAATAAGAGGCTCAGAATAGCTCAGAATAGCAAGAAAACTGATGTACCAGGCATTGCAATACTTATTTATACTACAACGTAACAGTGACAAAAATGTATGGTACTGGCACCAAAACAGACATGAAGACCAACGGAATAGACTAGAAGACACAGAGCTACCCACATAAATAGTTATCTTGTACTAGACAAAGGTGCCAAAAAATACATTGGTGAAAAGAGAGGCTTTTCAACAAATGGTGCCAAGAAAACTGGAAATCCATATGTAGTAGAATGAAATTGAACCTCTGCATCTCACCCTGCACACAACTCAACTCTAAGTGGACCAAAGACCTAGGCCTGAGACCAGAGACACAGCATGTACTAGAAGAAAAAGTAGGCCCAACTCTCCACTATGTTGGCTTAGGAACGGTCTTTCTCAACAAGTCTCCTAAAGTGCAAGAAGTAAAATCAAGAATCAATAAATGGGATAGTATCAAACTAAAAAGCTTCTTCACAGCAAAGGAAACAGTCAAGAATGTGAACAGAGAGCCTACAGAATGGGAGAAAATCTTTACCACCTGTACCTCAGAGAGAATATTAATCTCCAGGATATATAAAGATCTCAAAAAAACTTACCACCAAAAAAGAAAAAATAACCCAATCAATAAATGGGCTAAGGAACTGAACAGGCACTTCACAGAAGAAGAAATACGAATGGTCAAAAAATATATGAAAAAATGTTCAACATCTCTAGCAATTAGAGAAATGTAAATTAAAACTACACTGAGATTCCATCTCACTCTAGTCAGAATGGCAATTATCAAGAATACATACAACAATAAATGTTGGCAAGGATGTGGGGAAAGAGGTTCACTTACACCTTGCTGGTGGGACTGCAAATTGATGCAACCACTCTGGAAAGCAGTATGGAGATTCCTTAGAAAACTTGGAATGGAACCATCATTTGACCCAGCTATCCCACTCCTCGGTTTATACACAAAGGACTTAAAATCAGCATACTACAATGACACAGACACATTGTTGTTTTTTAGCAGCTCAATTCACAATAGCCAAGCTGCCCTCAACAGATGAATGGATAAAGGAAATGTGGCATAAATACACAATGGAATAACATTCAGCCATAAAGAAGAATGAAATTATGGCATTAGCTAGTAAATGGATGGAACTGGAGAATATCATGCTAAGTGAAATAAGCCAATCCCCAAAAAACAAAGGCTGAATGTTTTCTTTAATATGTGGATGCTAACCCACAACAAGGGAGGGTAGAGAGGGGAAGATTAGAATTTCATCGGATTAGATAAAGGGGAATGACGGGAAGGGTGGGGGTGGGAATAAGAAAGACAGTAGAATGAATCAGACATAACTTTCCTATGTTCACATATGAATACACGATCACTGTAACTCCATGTCATGTACAACCACAAGAATGGGATCCTAATTAGAATAGGTTATACTCCCTGTATGTACAATATGTCAAAATACACTCTACTATTATGTATACCTAAAAAGAACAAATAAAAAGCACATATCTTCTACGTGTCTCCACCCCACCTACTGCAAGGAACAGAGCACCTCCCCAGGCCCTGTCCTTTCCCCTCACCTCTCATTCCAAGAAACACAAGTTTAGCTGAAGATGTCTGACAAATCATCAGTAATTCCTAAGTTTTTATTTTGTTATTGATCTACATTTAATAAAAAATGCATACATTTGTAATCTGCTTTTTTCGCCAGAATTAATATGATAGGAATTGACAGATCGTTGTATATACACTTTAAATATGAGTGAAGCAATTTTTAGTTGGGCCTGAAAATGCTGAGATTTAATGAGATTCAGGATTTAAAATGATTTGCAGTGGAAATTTAATCCAAGGATGGTATCAATAGGCATTTTGGAGGGATGTGTTGTAATTAAGCCAGTTGGAAAAACCACTACGATATTGGAGGAACAGTAACGTACTGAGCTAACCCAGAAGTAACTCTGACGGGTAACATGGGTGTGAGAGCCGGGCACTACGGAGACCAGGCCTCTACAATGGAGAGCTCCTGAGGTTCCGCCAACAGCTGTAGGGAAACCAGGGAATTTATAAATGGCTTAGAAATGTTTTATGAGAAAATGAAACCGTAACAGAATTACCAAAGCCTCCGCAAGAGAACATGTCTACCGGGCCGGGAAACAGGCCCTGGGCTGCGCGAGTGCTTGCAGGTCCAGCCCCAGGCTGCCTGGCCTGGCTCGCCAATCCCGCCCACTGGAGATGCACAACACAAGGTCAGCAAGCATGAGCACTGCCCCCCCCCCCCCCGCCCCCGGTGCCACGTGCTGCAGAGCACTAGGGACAGAAAGGCCAGCACCCAGATCCCTGCTCTTTCCCTGGGTGGTAGCAGTTTGCTTTGCTACTGTGAAATTTGAAAGGGTGAATGAATCTAGCTGCACAACATGACAGGCCTCTGCACTGCCTCCCGACTAGAACACGCCTCATTTCAAAACCAAGGGTTGGGCGCCACAGCTACAGCCAGGGCCTGAGCTTCTGGAATGCTGCTGAGGGCGCACAAGCTTCACCACGTGTGAAACGTGGAGGGCAGGGGACAAGACGCCTCCACTGTGAGCAAAGCCACACCCAGGCTGACTGCTTAGGGCTTTCTGAGGCCTCCCTGGACCAGGCGGGCACGGTTTATGTTGAGTGGGGGAGAGAAAGGAGCTCACGGGCTGTCTTAGAAGCTGCTCTCTTCCCACAAGCAAACACAACATGCTCAAACAACAAATTTTAACATGAATCAAAACATTAGGATGTACAAAATGTGTGTGCCTGTGTGGGAGGGAGGTGCACATGGGGAATCTGCGGTTCTCCTTTCAAAGTCAGGCAGCGTCCTGTTGCTGTCCAGGAAGCAGGCATGGGAACCCAGCAACCTCCCAGGCGACATTTACACAGCTAACCCAGAGGGGATCTGCACCAGGAGGCACACAGAAACTTCACTAGGAAGAGGAGGACAGTTCATTTCTGTGGGGCTGTTCGTGCACGGACCACAAGCAGGTTCGCACAACCACCTACAGGCACCAGCCGCAAGGCGCCCACAGAAGCTCACATGTGACAGATTGGTGGCCTTCCCGTCCTTCTGTTGAGCAGTACAAGTGTCAAGAACACTAAACATGGGGAAATAAAAATGCTTCTTTTTGGCATTTATTGTAAGTTGTGGGTCTCAGAACCGTCATGTGCCAAATATAACCTAGGAAGCATTTGTGTGGGGGCACTGGGGCTATGAGGGCCTCACACAGGCAAGGCAGGCCCCCCACCCCAGCTTCCTGCTTGCCCACCTAGGATGCTCTGGCCCCAGCCTGGAGCACTAAATCAGAACTTCCTCCTGTTAACCCAGCAGCTCTGGCATTTGGGAACACTGGTGAGGGGACAGGGGGCGTTTAAACTATCACTACTGTCCTCAGCTCCAGGTTACATTCAGAGGAAAGCCTGATGTCTGGATAAAGGGCTTCAAAAACACTGCATCGGGGCCCTTCAGAATGCAGGCCATCTGGGACGAGCTGACCGCGGCTTCTGGTGGAATGCCTGGAAGGTTCCAGCACAGCCTGAGCTTTCAAAGAGGACAGCAATCTTCCTCTTCCCCGGGTGGAACTCAGCGAGCCAATGCTTACTGGGTGCTTGCTGGGCACTTACTGCAGGCCAGGGCTGGGCCAGGAGTCTTCACTTAATTGTTACTGAACATGGTGGAGCTGGCGTGCTTCCACTCAGCAGATGATAAGGTCAGGCTATCCACAGCCATGAGGCAGGAAGGACGGTCAGAGACAAGCCCAGGCCGTGGATAGTGCACTGGGCAATATGCCCTCCCTTCTGCTGTTACAGGCAGCACACACGAAGAGGAAGTGGAAAGATGGGGGTACTTTTAATCTCTGCATTAACTTCATCACCAAACGGGGTGTTGCTGAGCATAATGGGCTACTGCCAGTGGTAGAGACGGTGAGGAAACAAAAGGAAATATAGGCCAAATATGTGGAAATACGCATGCTGCCTCTTTGTTCTCATGATACCAATTCACTCTGAGTGGGGGATTGGAATAATTGCTTAATTTGGGTGATTAAGGTGCCAAGTGCTGCCTCTTTTTCTTTGCTCTAACTACAATGAGGAACAATTCCACGTCTAAGATGCAAGCGTTCACAGCCTTCTCTAATTCCCCACCCACTTTCTGCTCTTCAGCCGAGTCCTCAGGTTCTCTGACATTAATGTGCAACGTATTCACGTGGCTGGGGGGCGCGGGGAGACACTTCCCAGGGTCTCATCAAAGCCTTCTCTGCGCACAGTCTGATTCTGCATTTAGGGAGAGCGCTGCCTTTTCAGCCCCTTTCCCAGTCACTGCCACGTTAATTAGTAAGGGTATCATTTTATAAATTACAGCTTCGTATCAGAGGAAAGCAGAGTTTATCTTAATTCCGTCAGCTGTGTGAAATACAGTACCCTGATTTCAGACTGCCAGTTCGGCAGATCCCTGTGGAGGAAGAGGATGACAAGTCTTCCGGAGAGAAATCCCAGTGGGTCCCCTACAAGGCTGGAACAGCGTCCCTGGAGAGGCTCACTGAGGGGATCCCAGGATGCTGAGTGGCATCCACTCCACCATTAGCAATTCAGATTGGAACAAATCCTCCCAGCAGCACAGGAAGGCCGCTTTGTTAGCTCTGGGGCTCCAAGGCACTTGGCCAAGGGGCTCTCCCACCCAGGAGGCTGCCGGGTCAGGCTCTGACGGAGACAATTCTGGGAGGACGGGGTTCAAGTTAGTAACAAAACCCAGACAATCCCAGTCCAAAAGGAGGAAGCTGACAGTCTCAACCACAACAGGGCCAGCAGCCTGGCTGCAGTCACAGAGGCTTGACTGTTCTTGCTGGAACCTCAGAAGAAACGCCAGGGCAGGGCCTGAGGAGAGTGCGGTTGTGGCCTGGCTTTCATTGAGACCTGCAGGAGCACCAGGTGCAAAGAAAGTGCTGCGAGCAAGGGAGGGATACTCCTGAGGCCTCTTGTCTTCTCTCTAAGCACCTATTTTTCTAAAAAACATCTATTTTTTAGTTGTAGATGGACACAATACCTTTATTTTATCATTATGTGGTGCTGAGGATTGAATCCAGTGCCTCACGCGTGCTAGGTGAGCGCCCTACCGCTGAGCCCCAGCCTGGCACCGGGAGCACCTGTTGTTTCCCTTCCTGCCCTTTGGTCCTCTGAGCGGAGTGCTGGCTGTTCACTACCTTCCCACCGCCCCCTCATCTGACCTTTGCTGCTTCTTGCCCTCACAAATAGGAGAGCCAGCGATGGTGCCAGAACTCAGGTGAGAGCAAAGGCCTACTTGGTGCTCTGCAGCATGCAGGAAGGCCCATGGCCCCCAGGTCCCTGTGACAGCCACAAGTACCTTAATTCTAGAAATTACCAGAGCTAGGTAACCGCCTCTGAAATCACCGACCTGGGGGAGGCCCAGGCACTGGCATTGGAAGCAGTTTCCCAAGGGACTTGAGTATGTAGCCAAGACCGCGACGGCAGGTCAGGACTCAGGAGGGCACCACAGCACCCTTCCCACCTCCGCTGCTGACCCGTGACGCTCCCGGAACCCACGTTTCCTTCACGAGAAGGAAGTCTGCCCAGTGGTTAAACCCTGCGTGAGGCCTACTCACTTGGAGAAGTGCCAGGTTTGAACAGTGAGAGCCACCATCACCTAGACCTCCTGGGATGGCCAGAGGTCCCAGTCTCTCCCTAGGTGCCAGCAACGTCTGTCAGAGCTAGACGATGACTGCCACATGTGAACATGACCGGTTGCTCAGTGGGCAGCGACCACACTGTGCATGCTGAAGCATGACTGCTGTCCACTCGTCCCTGGCACCCACTACAAAGTGGCTGCCCAAGACACCAGGGGTCCTACATCCAAGGAGCCAAGACTCCCAGGGGGCTGGAGGAAGGAAGTTCCTACTTGTCAGTTAAACAAAAGAATAATCCACAGCCCCCTTCCAGAGTGTACTTTCGCTGTCATCCAACAGCCCATTACCATGTCACAGCACAGCGCACCCTTCCATAGGTCACTTTGTTTAAAGTGACATGGATAATGCACATGTCAGCAAGCTGACAGTCCTGGCCGTCCTTCAGAGATAAAAACCTCAAGGCGAGAGCCTGTTCTTATCTGGGGGACATGCATTGGTCTATCATCCAAGTCAGGCAGAACATGATTTCTCCAGAGAGCACTTTTTTCATTTCCTGATTTTAAGGAAATCAAATAAGCACCATTTGTCTTCATCTGAATATGCTTGACCTGCTCAAATGATGATGTCTCGCATTTTATAACAGGCTACATATGCTGAATTCAAATTAACGACAGTACAGAACAAGAGCCTTTAGATCTCTCCTGGAGGCTGGCAGCAGAGAAGAAGGGAAAAATCCTGGGCTGGATGGAAAGAGCTCACTAAATGCGAACTACAGGATTCTGAGTAAAATCTGTAAGCACTTAGGAGCTCAGAGTCAAAGCACAGACTCAGAAATGGGGAAGCCAGGACTCGTCCCTCCTTCTGGGGCCAAGCAATACAGAAAACAAGATGCTCAGGTAACTTTGTTCAAAATACACACAACAGCAATAAAAACTCAAAGGAGTTTGGTTGGCAGATTGGGATAGGTGGAAAGAAAGGCCAAATGCATAACCACTTCCGTTTCAGGCAACAGAACACTTTACCAGGCTGTGATCCAATCTTCTGGAAGCTCAAAAACTGAGCTTCTCTTCTTGATCCACGCTGATCTGGATACACAGAGGCTGCACCTGTGGGAGAACTGCCCTCCCACCAGGCCACCCGCCCACAGTAGACAGCAGCCCTCCCCAGCCCCTGACGGGATTCCTGGACACATCACCATTGACATTTCTGTTAGGAAGGCTGACACATACAGAAAACTGGAGGAGGCCAACAGGTCAGTAAGATGAGGGCAGAAATGACTTCACAGCTAGAAAGTTCGATGTTGTCACCATGGACTATAACATGATTTCCTCTTTAAAAATGTGTGGGGTCTATAGTCACCTTCCGTAAAGTGAACAGTGTCACATGCATGCAGTGTTAAGGAGCTTGTTTTAGACAGTGGGTCTCACAAGCTAAACGTGCAGCCTCCTGCAGGGAGTCCTGTGAACGAAGCCCATCTCTCAGTAGAGAAAAGGTGCTGTCGCCAAGAAGCTGACGTCCCACCCACAGCTGCCGTGAGGAGGATCATGGCTCACACCTGTTGTGTACTGTGCCCACAACGGGGGAGGGGTCTTACCTTCTCTTCTTGGTCACTGTCACTGTCACACTGAAAATGAAGAGAAGATAATAAAGATTAGTGCAATGACTATGCTTTTGTTTTTGCTATTGCTGCTCCTAAAAAGGGCAAGAGAAGTAAAGGAATAGGACACGTTGTCTGAGCTGGAGTCTCTTCAGCCCAAGGGCTAGTGAACCACTGTTCTGTTGAGGCCACCTGAAGCCTGTGCCTGGTCGCTTCTCCCACGGTCGGGGCAGCGAGGTGCTCGTTCCCACAGTGAGCACCTCCACGGCACAGCTCAGCAGGGGTTCCCGTCTAGGAGCCAGCCTGGCCATGGATGAAGGAAATGCGATTCCTTAATGGGATCCAGAGCAAAATCAACTTCATGACAGCCTTTTTACCTTCACCTTCTAGAATTTCTCCTGGTGCTTTTCTAAAGGAAAGGAGGTAAATCTCTGGGCATTGCATTTTCAAATTTTGAAGGAAATAGAACCATGAGGGGCAAGGCTCCACTCCTGACACCCGAGAACAGAGGGAACACTCCCTGCAGAAAACATGCCAAGGATAAGGGGCAGGGTCATGAATCCACAGCACAGGCAAGGAGCCCACCATGGGGTGTAGAGCAACACCAAGTCTAACCAATCCCGAATTCCAACTGTTGAGCTGGGTTTGGGACAACTTTAACTCACAGCTTTGTGTTCCCTGTTACAAGTTAGGGAAAAACAACACATCTTTTTCTAAACATCAAGAGTGTTCTCTAAATCAACACTGGATTTTAAAAAGGGGGCTGTGTTTTGTTAGAGAAAAATGTTCAGCAGATAAATTCATTCAACAGCCATTGAGAAAGCAGTGCTATGCAAGAGAGAATTAACCAAGAGTGTTGGGCTGGCCCTCAGCTAGTGTGCAGTTTAGCAGGGGCGTGGTATGCTCAGAGTGGCATTCAGTCAAGATGACTCTCAGCATGGGGTGGGGTGGAGGAGAGAGAATGCACAGTGAGGAGCCAGGTCACCCCATGCTAAGAGTCATCTTGACTAAATACTGGGTTGCCACCTGGTAACCACTGCCAGCCAGGAGGGTCTGGTTTGGGAAAGGGAGGAACAGATGGTGGAGTCACCCTGGAGAACAGTAGTACTTGGTAACACATGGAAATGGGAAGCAAGTATCAGGGTTGAGTCTAGGATGATGTGAAGATTTTTAGTGTGGCCACCTGGACATGGACATGATATAGCTATGGAGAAAAATGGGCAATGAATGTGCCCGAGGGTAGCCACTTCTGGGTAAACACCCACAGCCATTCGTAATTCCCTTTCGCTAGTCCGCATCTTCTCCTGACACTCTGAGGTTGAAAAAGCAGATATTCTTTTTCTGCTTTTTGGTCAATGAGATTTGAAGTCTGGTGAGAGTTCTAGAAAAAGATCTTCTTAATGCAAGGAAAAAGGTAGGAACCATCTGCATCTTGCCTTTGAACATGACTGTATGAGATGTGATGTCCAGGTCCATAGCAGCCATCTTTCAAAAATGTGGCAAAAAGCCCAAGTACAAAAACAGGATGCTGGGCATAACGGAGCCACTGAACCCCTGAGAGCAGCTGCCTCTGGAATGTTTTGTTCAGAAAACAGTAGGTGATCTTGTTACTTAGGCCACTGTTAGAGTGTCTTCAATGGAAGGTAATGTAAGAGTCCCCTCCAAATGGGCAGTTTGGTGACTACATACTTTTTTCACACCGAGTGCTCCATCCATGAGGACTTGAGAACTTGCACCACATAGTCTTACAGACAGGAGGGCTGGGACGTGTTCTCCTCCTCCTCCTGATGCCACGGAATTATTAACCATCAGTGACCGCGATTCAACCAAGTACCACCCACCATTGCAGCCAAGCTCCCCACCTCAGATGACCTCAAGTCACGTCATTTTGCCCGATGAGGGATTTTTCTACTACAATAAGTCAAATGAGCTGAGGAAGAAAATGGGTGAAATGAAGACTCCAAAGGCCCCAAATAGCAGATGGGTGAGGACAGCAGTGTTCTCCTAGCAGTGTGACCTCCCCATTGCCTTTAATTAAGCCCTGCTCGAGGTTCCTCAGTTCTGGGCACATTTTCAAGAGTGACAAGGCACGGTTCAGGGGGGTGTGGAGGAGAGAAGAGCACGTTGCCAGGCAGCTCCTTCTCCCAGATGTTCAGTCTCCTCATGGGGTAATCAGTGACAGCCCAAGGCTGCGGCAGAGTGCTTGCCCACACCCCCAAGGGTCTTTGAGCACGATGGAGAAGGGTGGGGAGGCGGGGAGAGAGCCGATGCCCCTGCCCCCAACCCAACAGCAGGATGTCCCTGGGAATGGTTATTTCTATCAAAGTGTTAAGCTTCCTGCTTTCCAACAGTCCAGTTCTAATTTCAAGGTCCACTTAATTCTGCATCAAGTAATTACTGATATACCCAGAAGCACCTTGTCTCCAGAGCTAAGCATATGGTGAAGAACTGAGACCTACTGGTATCCATTATGGAAGCAGCACGGATGCCAAGCCGATTAAAAATGCTCAGGCTCCCCACACAACATGCCGGGTGAGTGACAGCTCCTCGACAAGGCCAGTCGTGGAGTCTGCCAAAACCGTCTCTGCTGCACGGGGGCCCACATGGTGCGCTGAGAAAACAGTTCCATTTCTGGTATTAAATTCCCATACTGACCCGAGGACTTTGCCGTGAGCTCAGCAGGAGCGCACCATCCAATTTACAGCTCCGTTCTCTGGAGCCTCGAGTGCCAGCCCCTGGCAGAGACGAATGATGGTCAACCCCTCCAGCTCATAAATTATGCAAAGGCAATAAACGCACTCAGCAAACAGCGCCCAGTGCTTGCCTCGCCTGGCTTCTAGCACACTCTGTGAAAAGCCAGGAGCTCGACACATACAAGAGGTCTATTCCACTCACAAAGGGGGTTTGTTGACAAGCCCAGACGGAAGGCTAGCCACCGTCCTGAGGAGCCTTTCGGCTTGGCTGGCAGCATTTTATGGGC
Organism: Tamias sibiricus; assembly: GCA_025594165.1. NCBI lineage: Eukaryota > Metazoa > Chordata > Mammalia > Rodentia > Sciuridae > Tamias > Tamias sibiricus. The sequence continues at coordinate 40,319,286 of CM046674.1, read as the reverse complement.
TTGCTTTATGAAAAAGGGAGGCTGTTGATAGAGTCAGTGTGGCCAGAATTCATGGTCTCAAGTTCACATTTAATGCACTGTCTGCCTTTCACACCCTGCATGTGGCGGATTTGTGGCCAAGTGATTCTTGGTCTTCATGGGTTAAAGGAAGGAGGGCCTCTCCCAATCCCTAGATACCCGCTCCCATTTATAGGAGCTCACAGTGAACCACCTCCTGACGCAGGCTTGTGCTCCGATGAGGCTAGGAAATGAAAAAGGCAGGTCAAATGGAGAAATGGGGTCCCAGTTGATTCAACCATTTTCAGCATTTTGACATGAGGGTCTTGCTTTGGCTCATTAGCAAACAGGGTACACACTGACCACCAGCTTGATGTGATGGGTCCTCTCTGTGACGAGATTTCAAAGCCCTTTGTAAGAAGCCCAAAATATTTTCTCCATTTTAAAAGCGAGAAATGAAAAGCAACAACTGGCCCTTTTACTCCTAGGAGGAATTGTCAGGCACTCGGTCTTCATGCAAAGACAGGACCCAAGCCACCACAGACAGAGGAAAACAGGACACATGGATGCAAGCCTCCGGCCTCAAGGGGAGACCCGGAAAGACACTGGCTCCCTGCCGAGGCCCGGCCACCCCAACATGGCCACATGCAACTTCATCTTCACCTTCCCTTCCCTGCAACTCCAGGAGTGGATGCGGCCTGCAGGAGGCACCTCTTTCTTTCCCAGTTAAGCCCCACACCCAGGGCTCTTCAGACCACCCACCCACCCAGCATTTCCCTGTTTAAAAATACGTGCTCACTGGATGCGTTTGTGAAAGCATGGGTGAACACTGAGCACACATGCGTCATTCTTTCCAGCATTTTGTTTCAAGGAACCATGTACAGTTCTCCTCCCTCTTTAAACACACATTTTTATTTTTATTTATTGCTTTAGTTGTACACAATGCGTTTTATTCAATGCGTTTTATTTGTACGTGGTGCTGAGGATCGAACCCCCCGGGTCGCCCACGTGCTAGGCGAGCGCTCTACCGCTGAGCCACAATCCCAGCCCCTTAAACACACATTTTAAGAAATGAAAATGAATTCCTAACATTTTGCAACCTGCTTTTGTTTGCACATACGTCAAACATTCTGGTTTAGTTGGTCATATCTGACCTGCAACATCACTTAAAAAACGGCTACACTACAAGCCATGACGTGGATTGTAACATAACCTAATTTTGAAAATCCCCAAGTCCTGGGTGTTCAGTGTTTCAGCTGGACATCCTGGAAGCTGCCCCTCTGCACCCGCCGGATGCTGCTCTGTCCGGGATCTTTCCACAGCCCTTCCTTCTCTGCGTGTTCTTTAACGCCAGTCTCCCAGAGTCGCGTCTGTGTTGCTGTAGTTTTTCTCTGTTTCCAGGGCAGTTCTTGAGGAGTCCCTTGGTTCCAGTGTACCCTGAATCTAAAAAATCTCCAGGCCCACATTTGCCAGCTGTGTAGCTTTGGGAAGGTTATTTGAACTCTCTGTGCCTCTATTTATTTATTTGTAAAATATGGCCAATGCTAGCATTTTCGAATAGGCAAGAATAAAACAAGTTAACACACACAAACAACAGACGACCAACGGTGCAGGGCACAGAGGCGGCACTACGTCAACCTCCCTCCCGAAACACGGCAAACACGGCGCTCAGGGCTCCATCCAAGTCTGGATCCCACATTGTCTGCTGCCTGAAACGCACGCCTTTCCCAGGCGGTTCCTGGAAGCAGCCTCAGGCCGCAGTCACTCAACCACACAGCCAAGAGCATCACCGTCACCCTCCATCCTGCTGAGCACACTGGGCCCCTCTCACCTGATGTTAGAGTTCACTTTCTAAATCCTCTCAGCTCCATGGCTGTGGCCGCTGCTTCAGTCAGGGTTTTGTTTTATCATCACAAGAGGCTAAAAACAGCTTTCTAGGGTCTGTCCTCTCCTCCTTTTCTAAGCCAAGTTCTTCTTGGCCAGAGCAGATCCCCAAATTTCCATGTTATGATGGAAAGGCCTATGAAGACCTCACATCTAATTCCCCTTCCCTCAACACAGCGCTGCCTGAGCTTTCTGTGGCCAAGGATGGTTTGTTTTGTTTTTTGGTTTCCTTTACTTTCCAATAGGTTCAGTGATATTTTTGTAAAACACAACATAAAATAATCCAGGCCTGTAGTCTCAGTCTTTCAGGAGGCTGAGGCAGGAGGATCACTTGAACTCATGAATTCAATATCAGACTGAGCAACAAAGTGAGGGGCTATTAAATATATATATATATATATATATATATATATATATATATATATATATATGTATACATATACATATATATACACACACACATATATATACATGCACACACATATATGCATATGTATTATATATGTTTAATACAAGATGAATGTCTAGAAAAATGAAAAAAGTACAAATTTTTAGTTTTAGACTTAAGATACAAGAAATTATGCTATAGAATTGTTCTAGAAGTTTTTCAGTGGCTGTGCTTCTCTCGTGGCTGGCAGGTTACCAGCTGTGCCTGGGCTGGCCTTGACCTGCATGCACACATTGAGCAGTGCAGCCCTAACACAGCTCCTGCTCCAGCCACTGCAGGAACTCTCTGACCTTCAGGCTGCACTTTCTTTGCACTTAACAATTCCCACTGCCTGAAATTCTATTCCTCCAAGTTTTTATCCCCAAATCCACTTATCATCTTTAAAACATAGTTTCTAACTGGGCATGGTGGTTCATGCCTGAAATCCCAGTAGCTGGGGAGGTTGAGGCAGGAGGATCACAAGGTCAAAGCCAACCTCAGCAACTTAGCGAGGCCCTAAGAAGCTTAGTGAGATCCTGTCTCAAAATAAAATATAAGAAGGGCTGGGGATGTGGCTCAGTGGTTAAGCACCCCTGGGTACAATCACCAGTACAAAAAAAAAAAAAAAAAAAAAAAAGCTAGAACAATACAGTTCCTTCTCTGAATCTTCCAGTATTCTTGTAGAACACTGTGTTGTGCTATTTGCACAGTCTGTCCTCCTAGAACTCTCATGTGAGCTAGGGGCAGTGTCTAGCTCCCATTTGTATTTCCAGGCCTGGGGACAAGGCAGTCAACCTCATTCTTCTAGAGAAGTGTTTAAACTGTGTTGATTCCACACAGCATAAGTAAAGTAGAATGTAAGACAGGTGATTGCAGAGATGAAAGTAGAGGAAACATTAATTTGACTGCTTAACACAAGGAAAAGCATGCTTGAATATGCTGGCAGGGTTAAAACTGTTGAGAGAATCTGGAGCTGGGGACCAGAATAAAAAGTCTTCCATTAAAAGGTCCAAGAAATTTTTGATTATGATTTTATTTTACGTTCTCAAAAGCAAACATTGTGTGTTTTCATTTGGAAAATCTCAATATGTGTATTTTAAGACTCTGGACCAAACTGAAATGAGTCAAGGTCTATGACACCTCTCTGCCTCATTCGGGATGTAGGAACACGATGGAATTGTAGGTGCCTTGTGATGGAATGCATTCTTAAGCAGAGAGTGGCAATCATTGAATATATCACATACAATGACATTGAGGAGGGCATTGCTCTCTATTCTGCTCAATGGACCTTGCTGGAACAGTTATTTCGTATCTCAAATCCATTTATCATTGCCACCATAGATGTCAGGGCTGAACACCATTGCTGAACAAAGTTATTTTATTCTTCTTTCTGCCTAAAGGAAATGAGAGGAAAATGAGGGGGAACCCCAACTTGTAAACCACAGCATCTAACATCAAGAACAATTTAACTTGGCCAGTGACAAAACAAATCAACTCCCCTCTGAGGCAGGTGGTTTATCTAAGACCATAAAGACATCCCTCACCTAAAAGCAATTTTAGAAGAAGTCACCTGCAGAAATCATGACATTTATTATCTTATTTAAAGGAGTAAGGAAGCAGCCTGGCGACTAAACACAGGCCCACTCTCATCTTCCTAGGCGCCCAATCCACCCAGCTGTCCTTTTACTTCCTGTAGACTGCTCTGTTGTTTGGCTCTGGGATCGAAATCAGAGGTGCTGTACCACTGAGCTACCTCTCCAGCCCTTTTTATTTTTTATTTTGAGACAGGGTTTTGTTAAGTGGCCTAGGCTGGCCTGGAACTTGTGATTCTCCTGCTTCGGCCTCCAGAGCTACTGGGATTACAGGTGAGCACCAACCACCAGCTTTGTTTATACGGCTCTTATAGGGGTTTTGGACTTTATGTGAAATTTAAGGCTACTGAAGCCCTTGAAATAAAAAGAACATTTTAATCCTGAAAATGATTTAAAGTACTTTTACTGACTGTTAAATGATGTCACTGGCTCTCACCTCTACCTCAACTAGCGATACATGAGCAAATCAAAAGTAACTTGGATAAGATGAAAGTTTACTTAAACTAAATTGTTGTTTGCATGTTCCAAACAACAATTTAGAAGAACGGAGCTTCTGACCATCACATGGGCCCATTTGGGAATGAGGAGGTGCCCAATCTCAGCCATTTAGCAGATACACCAGGCAAACCTTCAAAGGCCTCTGGAAATCAGAACCAACAACCTCACATTCCTTCACAGAGTTCTTGGAATCTGGCAGTGTGCACATTCTAAGTTTGAAATGGCCAGAGCTCCAAGAACCAACACAAATTAAACATGTGATCCAAGGGGGCAAAGGGACCAGTCCTGTTCTCCCTCCAACACCAACCAGACAATCACAGATTTTCATTCAACAAATAATATTAAAGTGCCTACTATGTGCAAGTCCATTCTGAGCATGTATTAGAAGTGCAAATATGTTGACAGATATCAGGTTGTTCAAACCTGAAGTTTTAAAGCTCACGAATTAATTTCAACATTTTCCCACTGCCATTTTAAAGTTCAGATATACTTCATAACACAATCTGCATGCTATAAATTTCCACTCAGATCATTAAAATTTGGGTTTTTGGAAGTGAAGGGAGAGTGAATGTTTTGTAAGTCTTTGGAGAGGTCAGCATTTTTTCCCCCTCTGAAGAAAGGAAGTCACATTTTGCCAAGTATAAACATGCTATAAACCCCAAAGATGAAACTGACTTAAAACCTACAGCCCACAGACCTCAGTGGTTGCCAAACTCAAGAAAATGAGTTTCTTGTCCAAAGGTACAACTGACAGTCGAGGCTGGTGGCTTGTAAATGATCTCTTTTAAGCTTAAGCAACAGATCCTTTGCCTCTTTTGTCATTGATTTACTGATTCTAAGTCATCAATGGCATTAATCCAAACCTGCCTGGGGACCGATTACCAATGACTTTGAAGATGGTGTGCAGCAAGGGCTTCTTAGAAGACAGCAGTGTTGGGGAGGGAGTGGGTATAGGTCACCCTGTTTGGCAGGACTGTGGGCATGACCCTGGCTGCTGCACTTTTTCCTTTCCATATCCTGGTTGTTTGTGACCCTGGGTTGGGGTGGAGCCCCCTGGGCATTTCTACTAAAGCTTGGTTCTTTTTGAAGTCCTGTGTTAGCTAATAAAGCCCAAATTTGCTGATGAGTAAAAAGGAAAAGTATGTTATGGGTTAAAATAATACAAGAGTCTATTTTTTTCCGCTGTGTTGTGATCCATAGAAATCACCCTGAGCCTTTTCCCTTTCTTCTCTGCCTGGGAAGCCAATTGCTTTGATTGCAGTGATATGAGCTAGCTAAAATGACTTGCCCTTGCTTGTGAGGCAAATGGAACATGCTAATAGAACTTATCGCATTACCCGATGCAAAAGTGCCATAGCTCATTACTTTAAGATAAAAGGATATCATTGCAGACGGCAAGCAGAATTGACTTTCTGAGGCCCGACTTGATGATGATTTAATCAACTGCTCTCTTTCACTTCTCATCTCTGTGCCTGTCGGTTTCACAGGTGCCGTTAAATGAGACACTCAGAAAGTGAGCGGAGGGAAAGAAATTGCTGTCATTACTTTTCAAGAAAGGAGGTATGCAAATTTTCGACAGAAAGATTGCGTTCATAATGGGCCTGGTAAAATACAAGGATCATGCTTGACAGGTGAGGGCAAGCCATTTGTATGTCCTTAAAGCAGAGCAACCGTCCTCGTTTAGAAATGTGCTCAGTAAGAGAAACTACAAATGAGAGGCCTGGGGGGCAGGGGAGAGTGGGGGGGGAATCACAGAGGGGTGGCTCGACAGGCCTGCATGCTGGAAAGGGAGAGTGGGCTAAAGACTCAGGGAACAGAAGCAGACAAGCAGGTAACAAACTCAGGTAGCTCACAGAATGGACCTCGATGCCCACCGGCTCTTGGCAAGACCCATTCCTGTCCTTCCTGTGTGACTGTGAAGCCCCGTGGCCTGGGTCAAATTCTGGTTCTGCTGCATATGACCTGTGAGACCTGACAGGTGACTTAATCTCTCTGTGCCTCAGGTGCACCATTTATCAAAGGGAACTACTAAGCACACCTACCTTGGGGTCATGGAGAACGTTAACTGAGTTACTATATAAAGTATGTAAGTCTACATAATGACTACAATGGTCAGAACATGGCTTGACACATGGGAAGTCCTTAATAGATGTTAGACATCATTCATTCTTCAACAAAGACGGTATCTTTTCTTTAAGTGTGAGCCAGGTGCTGACAATCCACCTGGCTCCAGTTTAAACAGAAAAGAACTGTTCACTGATTCCAGATACCAATCCTGCTCCCCAGGCAGGTGGCGAGTTCCTCAGAGGGCAGCATGGCTGTGCCTAGAATCACCACAGGGCCTGGCACCGTCTTGCACACCTGAAAAGATGCCCAATGGCTTAGTGGCTGTGGACTTCTTGCCTCCTCCCACTCCTTCCACACAGGTGATGCTGCCTGTGGAGCTCCTGACCTCTAAGGAATGTCCTCTTGGAGCAGGAAATGTGGGCCTCTGGCTGGGACCTCCAGGCAATCATCATGTGCCCTGCCTGGAGAAAGAACGGCACAGCCAGCAGGAGCAGACAGTGTGGCCTGCATCATCTTCAGGAAGGCAGAATGAATCTGAATAGATTAAATGATCAGGGTTGTAAGAACAGAGGTGTTTTTCATCCACTTTGCCTTCAATAGGTAATTGTTCTATTTTCTCCAACACTCAAAGTAAAAGCATCTTTCTTAAAGTGCCTGTAGCTCAGGGTTCTTTTTCTCCAGGTAATGAAGCTGCTGCAAACCATTCTTCCTCCATCCACTAAGGTGGTGAGTAGCTGAATGTAGCTGCTGCCTTCCATGCTAAGTGGCACCTACATGATTCAATTCCCTGCCAGAGGGGCAGACGGAGAGGGAGACCCATGGCAGCAGGGCAGCTCTGAGCGGCCTGATTTTGGAAAAGCCTGGCTCCTGAAGTGTGTTTCACATTTTACCTCAGCAGCATGGCTTTTCCAGGACAGGGATGCTCCACAGGGAGGATCCCAGAGTGTTTTCCCTAGAAATGCCCGACAACAGCTGGTAAAAAAGAATATTGATGGGCTGGGCTGTAGCTCAGTGGCAGAGCGCTTGCCTCACATGTGTGAGGCATTGGGTTCGATCCTCAGCACCACACAGAAATAAATAAATAAAATAAAGTTATATATAAAAAAGTATATATATGTATATGTGTGCATATATATATTGTGTGTGTATATATATATATATATATATAAAGTTATGCTGTCCATCTATAACTATAAAACAATAAAATGAAAAACAAAAAATAAAAGAATCTTGACAACATTCCTGAAGGGGAAGTTTTACCTCCGCTCCATCTGAGAAGTAAGGTGAGCTTTCCAATGGCAGAGACAGTTCTTAAACCCAAACGTGTTCTCCAAAGTTCATGTTCATAGCCAGTAACACCACCTCCCTCTCACGCACCATACAAAGAAACTACCTGAAAAATACTTTCCCAATTGAATGGCAGAGTGAGCATAAAGGCGAGCTGAGACGAGAAGAGGTTACAGCAGCAGGTACTGCAGCCAGCGAGCCATATTTCTACCCCATACAAGACAGCCTCCCAAAGAGGAGGGCCCTAGCTCAGAGCCTGACTCACAGACAGGCTCATTAAATCTGAGCATGGCCTAGGTTCAAATTCCAACCCCTCCACTTAATGGCCATGCAGGCTTGGAATGGTACTTCACATCTTTTAACCTGTAAATGGGGAAGATACATGCTTCACGGGACTTCTGTGAGAATTAAGTGTGTTCAAGCATGTGAGAGCAGCCAGAAAGAAATAATCTCCCCAACTCTTTCCATGAAAGATATCTTACATCTCACACAGAAATGAGGTAACTTAATACTTACTTAAATGTTGGTTGAATTATGTACCATTTCATTGTCAGAAGGGAAATGATATTCTGCAAGAATTTCTGCTGGGGAGGAGTTTGAGGACTGGATCCTGCACTACACAGAACCAGAAACGACCCCCCAAACAAAGGCAGAAACTAGCTACAACAGAAATCTTCCTGGTAATGATGAATGGTTTTCTTTTACTGACAAAATACCAGGAAGGCAAGACAAGACACTTCAGAGTTCAGTAAATGTTTCTTTATGTTCTTGACACACTTTTTTTTTTTTTTTTTTTGGTGGACATAGTTGAACTTTTTTTCAGTCAAAGAGTAGTCAGTAACACACATGTAGAGACTACAGTAAAATGCATAGATAGAAGATTCATACTCTGAATTTATAAGTTATGCATATAAGTTAAGCACAGTAATGACTTATGGGCTTTGACATTACTAAGATATTCACTCAAATTCAAAATGGCAACCTAAATAAATAGACAGAAAGAATGGATATCTGATTATCGGTACAACTAGGAAGCTGGCCATTTTAGAATCCATCCAGAGATTCTGACCAGTCAGAACTGGAAATACTTGGGAGAGCCCTATGCACAGAGATATGTATGTGCAAGGCTGATTTCAGGATTGGCCCAGCAAAATTATCCCAACAGACTAATGCTGGGAAGAGGTAAAGCTTCTCAGCGGTACTGACTCCTCGGGCCTGGGACTTGGGAGGCACTCTAACAGACTAGACTTGCTCTACTCTCAGACCATATGGAAGCGTCTGTCCCCTCTTGCACAGAATAGCTTCCAACTACTCTGACCTCCAGCTGCACATCAGCTGTTGGCTTCCAGCACCTCCAGCCCTGGTGGTCAGTTTCCCTGACTGTGTCTCAGAGTTGGATCACATCTGTTCCAACCTGACCCTGGCACCTAGCAGTGCTCAGTAAGTATACATGGGAGATTGAATCAACAAATTAGATAGCAAAACACCTCGGGGAGGCTGTCCTGGAGAGAGTCTGATTGGTGAGATCAAGCAGTGCATGGGGTTGATGGAACGGTCACTAAGGTGCACGACAGTGGTGGGTCTGAACTGTGAGAAAGACAAGGGAATCTCTGTGAGGTGAAAGCAAATCCACAGAAAATCACACACACACTTGGAGACATCAGACTGTAAGGCTACTCTTAAGAGAACCAGGAAACTTGAGATCCTAAAGTACTTCTTACATTTGACTTACTTCAATCCAACTAAAGCGAGCAGATTGAACAGGAAAGCTCTCGTGTTGCCGGGATATAATGGCCATGTTATCAACCTTTTACTAACCATTTGTTTAAAAATGATGCACGAGGGGCTGGGGTTGTGGCTCGTGGTAGAGCGTGCGTGAGGCAATGGGTTCGATCCTCGGCACCACATAAAATAAATAAATTAATTAAATAAAGGTATTGTGTCCATCAACAGCTATATATTATGTACACACCCACACACACACCCACACACACACACAGAATGTAAAAATGATGCAAGGTAGTGAAAAACCTGGGTAAAGACATTGAACTGTGGCTTGAAACAAACTGATTTCCTAACACTGGATGATGGTTCAGAAAGCCCGAAGGCCTCTAGGGCCACCACTCCATGGGACCCTGGCGCAGAGTCCGCTTTCTTTTTTTAATGGACATCGGTCTTCTCTTCTGCCCTTCTTAGAATTCATCATTTCATAACTGGGAGTTTAACCTAAATTGTACCCAACAACAGTCTTTATTTTAGGATAGCTTAAAAACCCAGTCTTCTATATCATAAACAAGCTAGGATAGGATTACTATAAATTGTCTGCAAGAAAATACAAATTGCCAAGATAAAAACACCCACTAGCCTGCCAGTCTCAAGTTTCCTGTTTTGACATACTATATGCAGTAATTTGGTATCCACAATCTCTTATTAGAAAATGAATGTGCTATTTTTCTGAATGCTGCAATTACAATAATTGAATTTAAAATGGGGATTGAGTTTCTCTATTTGGAGGAAAAGAATAATTGTGTATTTCTGATTAAAATCAAGGGGCCTGAAAAGAGTTGTACCGACTCCAGCTTCGTCTCCCCAAGTGACTCCTCATCAGGCCAGAAAAGCAGTTACCAGAGAAGAGACAAAGGCAAAGTGGAGAAATGGACCAGGGCCGCAGCAGCAGGCTCTGTCTTTGGCCTCATTTGCTTTGTCTCCTGGCCTTCAGTCACAATACCCCTGTGACAGAGGCAATCAGAACGCCACAGCATTGTCACATTTTAAACGGCAGCCATGCTGGAGTTCCCCACTGTGTCAAAAATTAAGAGTCAAAATGCAAGGAAAACAAACATCTCTTTGTGTTGAAAATGCCCATCCCCGTTAGCCTGCCCATGTCTGGGGGCATTCTCGATTGCTTTCTCTGCCCTAGAACCTCGGCTCTGGGGGAGCTGTGGGAGTGGGAGGGGGTGGAGAGGAAGGCACCAATGTTATTTGCCATAGGATTCCACTGCTGCTTTGTTTTTGCCAAAAAATTATGTTAAAAGCCCCCTTTAAGGTTCAGGCTCAGGAAAGGAAAAAAGATGGAGTAAGAGCGCTGTCCTGACTTTTGGTGCATTTTGATTTTATTTTTGCTAAGATCATTCAGCCTTCGAGACCCCCATTTATCTACATGTGAAGATGAAATTTAGTCTCCCAATTCTACTAAGTATTCCCCATAATACAGCTTCCTAAGAAAAAATATTTTTTTCTAGCATAAAGTGAGATAGACGATCTTTTTACACAGCTTGCTATTTTTTTTTTTTTTTTTTGGTACTGGGGATTGAACTCAGGGGCACTCTGACCACTGGGCCACATCCCCAGCCCTTTTTTGTATTTTATTAGAGACAGGGTCTCACAGAGTTGCTAAGTGCCTCGCCATTGCTGAGGCTGGCTTTGAACTCGCGATCCTCCTGCCTCAGCCTCCCAAGTGCTGGGATTACAGGCGTGCGCCACCGTGCCCAGCAGAGCTTGCTATTTTTAAGTGTCTTTACTGAGATATAAATGACATTGACCAGCACATATGTAACATGTGCCTGGGACGGGCGTCTGTGTGTGCGTACCTGGGAATGCAAGAAGAGAGGACCATCCCCTGCCCAGGACGCTCCCTGAGCTCCTGTGCTGGTCCTTCCTCTGTCCCTCCCCATTCAGACTGAGCTGCTTCCCCTAAGGAATGATCTGGTTTCTGTCATCATAGATTAGTTTGTACTTTCTGAAATGTTGTAATGTAGATGGAATCACACAGTCGTGCTCCTTCTGTCTGGTTTCTGTCATTCACTGCTTACTATTTTCGACAATTAAAAAGCAAGCTCCCTGCTCCAAGTAGAAGCACCTTCAGAGGCTGCCCTCGCCAGGGTTTACTGTCATCCCCCAGGACCAGGACCGATTACTCGGTCTTACTTTATTCTTAGGCTTTATTATGTACTTCAGTAATCAATAAGCACTTCTATGGCAGCGGGTTTATTTTATCCTATAAATCCAAGGAAGAGAGAATGGTATTAAGACATCAGTATGGATGGGCTCTGCTGCTCTGTGACACGACGAGGGGAACACAGCAACAGATTTAAATCTAAGAAGGTTACAGAGCAGTCACAGCTCCCGGTTAGATGGCAGTGATCGTAAAAGACTCAGGCAAGATCTACAGCAACTCCCCGTAAACCAGTGGGAGGTTCAGGGCGACCCCCAAGCTGCACAGGCTGCTGGCCACCGCCCTGACGGGGTCCTAGGCAAAGGCTCCCAGGGAATGCGAAGAGCCTTCTTGAAAACTCCAAATATTTCTCAACAAAATAAACCAAAAGGTAGAGAATAACTAGTGATTTCAGGCTGGCTGAGCAGGAAGCCTAGCCTGGTTTGGGGAGAAGCCTCCTTGGCAGTCCCTGGTGGTCCCAGGAGGCCCTCCATTCTCCTGCTGCTGCTCCACGCCCCAGGGCTCCAAGATAATTATTACTGGAGCATCTTTCCTCCAGCTAGCCCTTGGAGACTCATCCTTCCTTTCCAAAGCAAAGAGGTCAGGTCAATTCATGGAAGAGGAAATATAAATGGCTAATAAACATAAGAAAAAATATTTCACCTCACTAGTAATCAAAGAAATGCAGATTACAAAAAGATATATTTCTTTTTCATCTATCAGATTAGAAAAACACAGGGAAACGCTGCCATGTGGTGCTGGCGAGGTTGTGGTAAGGTGCACACTCACGCACATCTGGGGGATGCCAATTTCCTGTCTCGAACACTATTCTGCAGTAGGCACCAGAAGAAGAATGCATTTTAGGAACCTTTGCCTTTTCCATACATTTATCTCAACTCTTCTCTTTCACATATGCATACATATATAGGAGCAAAAATGTCTGTAAGAACTTGTTTTAGCATTTCATGATGAAGTTAGGAAACAACACAGGAACACATTATTTATATGGCTACTGTCAGCACACAGGAAGGGCCAGAAAATAAGCTCACATATGATTTGCATATAGCATACATTCCTGCTTTAACCTTACAGCAAACTCTCTAACTCCCAAGGTATAAGCTTTAGGATTCCAATGTTGCAATCCAAGTGAGGCTTGGAGACTTGAGCAACTTGCCCACTAGCCAAGAGTCATGCATCTGTAAGAGGAAGGTCCAGGCATTTCTGAGCCTCTGCAGTCATTCAGTCAACAGCTTTCATGGAACTAGGTGTTGTCAAATTGGGGAACAGGTCAATGTACCAGTGTGGGGCCCACTTAATAAAGGTTAAAATAATTTTATGGAAATGGAAAAATGATCATGGTTAAGGCTAAGTTAAAAATTATAGAAGAGATCCCAAGTGAGTCAGACCCCCCTCAGGTTCACTTCTTCTGTTTCGGTTGCAATGCGGGACATCAAACCCAGGGCCTCATACACACCAGGCACGGGCTCCACCATTGGGTCACAACCCCAGCCCTCAACTTCTTTTATTGAGGCAATAAAATAAGGTAGAGTATCTGCCTCTCAATATTACAGCAACAAGGCAATCCATGAAAAACTCTATTTTCATTTTTACTCCCAGGATAAAAGCAACCAGACATATCCGATCCCATGTACAATATAACATCGAGACTGCTAGACATGTGGAAAGAGAGAAAGGTTAAAAAAGATGCACCAAGGGGCTGGGATTGTGGCTCAGCGGTAGAGCGCTCGCCTAGCGCGTGGGCGACGGGTTCGATCCTCAGCACCACGTACAAATAAAATGCATTGAATAAAACGCATTGTGTACAACTAAAGCAAATAAATAAAAAAAATATTAAAAAAAAAAAAAAAGATGCACCAAATGTTACCAATGTTCACTGCTGAGTGACAGAGTTTGGATCCTCTTTATTTTCATCTTTAAATTTTCTATCTTTAATGATTACGTTTCTTGATTAGAGGAGAAACAGATACACATACAGTGACATGTAACTGTCACGCACATGTGGTGAAGTTCCCGAGGACCTGATGGACACTAATCTCTAGAGGTCATTAAATGGCACATGGTCTTATTGCTTTCAGCCTGGGTGGGGGTCTTCCTGGTGCAGCCTGTCTAGGCTATGATGTGTTCTGTCCTGCTCACAAGTCACAAGGATTGAGTGGATTTGAGTTCTGCCACTGAAGAGTAGAGCTCAGGAAAGCTTCTCAGACTTACTGGGGTTTAGTTTCCTCATCCACAAATGAGAATGATCATATATGCAGCTTCTAGATGAGAAGGTGTCATGCATTCAAGGCACAAGATGTACTGAGCCACAGTAAGTGACCAAGACATGGTCTTTGTCATCACCACTATCATCAGGCTTCTTCCTTTTGTCCCAGGTGGTGCTGTGAAAGTCAGCTTGGGTGACAGATCTCATCTGACACAAGCCCCCCTCCACCTGTGATTACCTCTTGCAGTCTAAGCCCAGGGAGAACCACATGATATTTAGCCTCTGAAAGGCCCAATGCCTTTATAGGTGCTGCCTTGGAAGGAGAAGGGCTGGCCAGACAGGCCTGGCAGAGGCCCAGCTTTCCTGCTAGGAGGTGAGCCAACAGGAGCAGGGGCACGTGGGCCTCTGGACTCTGCAGCTTGTCTGACATGCCCTTCAAGAGAGGAGAGAAGCAGATGGTCAAGATGAGAGGCCCCAGGCTCCACAGCTTGCCCGAGATGAAAGGAATACAAGAGGAAGCCTCCAAGCTGCCACCCCACCCTGGGCTGCAAAGCTCCTCCTTCCCCGTTCAGAGAAAGCACACAGAAGGCAGCCTGCGCCTGCCTCCCATTTGGAGAAACAGCTATTTCCAAAGCTTCTGCACCACACTCCACTGTGCCTTGGAAAAGGAACATGTAAGTAACGGTTTGCAAGCTGCCAAGAGCGTGGGTTTCACAGCACACATTGCAAAGCTCACGCCTGTCACCACAAGACGACAAGTGTGCTCTCCATGTCTCTCTCTCCCCTTCTAGATCTTAAAGGGTTACGCCTGGAAATTGCCTCGCTGTGCTTCTGGGACAGTATGAAGGATGACTGCCATTGCCACGGTCAGCTATGACAGCGCCAATTTGATGTGCTGCCATCAAGGGCCTTCTAAGAGCTGAGCGCCCTGATGGTTTTGTGATGCGAATAGTCACATTGCAAAATGGTTTTCCTCTCCCGCTGCCTCTGCCTCCATCTGCTGCTGGGCTAAAGGCACAGCCGGCTGCCTGCCTGTCACAGCATGTATTAAAATTAGCTGGGGAGGAGGCACTCAGTTGTGCTAATTACATTTTAATCATTGGAAATGTGTTGGCAAATCAAGCCTTGATTGCCATCTCGGAGTCTGTCTCCTCCAGCAGAGTGGAGGGGCTGTCTGCATTCAGCAGGGCCTGCTGGGCTTTCTCCTTTCACAGAAGATAGACTGGGGGCCCTGCTGGCCCACCACTGAGACCGCTTTGGCACATTATTAAAAAGCCACAAGGCTTGTTTCAAATCATCCCTGTGTGAGGCCCGCTCATTCTCACTTCCCTGGGCATTCCAGCAACTTGGTACTTTCAACTGCAGCTTTACTGGGCTGCTGTACCTCGCAGCTCCGAGAGTGCATGTGGGGGGTGGGGTGCAGGAAGCTGCCATCATGTCCTCCAGCTCCTGGGAATCAAGAAGGGGCTGCTCACACTAGGCACTGTCCCTTGGGAGTGGACTAGGATGGCACTGCCTCTGCAGGGTGGCGGTAGCAGAGGTTACTGGAGAGAGAACATGTCTTGTGGGACTCTGTGGGTTGCTGGACGGGTTCAGGGGTCTGAAGATCATTGATTCTCTCTGGAGTTGGGGAGCTGGTGAATTAAGGTCTCTGTTCCAAGAAGCAAAGAACTCTGAGCACAGCCTCTTTTCAAGCAGGCAATGCTGCTTCTGCTGTCAGTGGCCATGAGCCAGCAGGAGGGAGAAAGCAGCCAGCTTGGGCAAGACCCACTGGAAGGGACCCACCCTGGGCAAGCCGCTCGCTCTGGTCACCAAGTGGGGCTGAGAGTGCAGAGCTGTTTACCACCGGAACGCTCACTGCTGTTTCCCAGAGGCTTGTTTGTTACGTGTGGAACAAAGAGGGAGAGATCAAATAATATAAAATATGAAGCAGAGAAATTTCCAGAGTGTGACAGGTTGTTGTCCTTGTGCTAGCAAAGACATTGGGTTGGAGGTTTAATTATCTGTCATCAGATCAAGCTGGAAAATGACAAATCTTTCAATCACATATATCTTCCTTTCTAAAAATCTGCACCTGTATAAATTACAGATTATAATTTTATGTCTGAGGGAACATTTGGGTCAAAGAATAAAAGTAGGCCCCTCCCATGACAGCACAAACTAAAACCTGGGGCAAAAGGGTCTACATGTCAACTCAAAGCAGAGAGCCATTTTTGAGCAGCAAAGAAGGGCTTCTCTAACACAAGAGTGACTTAGAGGGGAAAGAGACTGTCAAGCCCAACCTTGGAGGGGTCTGCAAACAGCAGGGACTCACCAGGCAGGGCTGTGTGGGGACAGCAGTGCTCACGTCTGCACGGGCTGATCATATGTGAATATGTGGCGAATGTTCCACAAACCCTCAGGCCACCTAGGAGGGCAGCTTGGTAGACAGAGCACGTTCTCAACAATGGATATGCCAAAATTTCTTGTTTATTTGTTGTTTTTTGTCCATATGAGCAAAACTAATTTAAAATATTAAAGGGGATTTTCTTGGTTTAGCCAGTGACTTCAGAGGGTATGGTTCATAACCTCACATGGAAAGCACATCTTAAAAAGTCTGCTAATTAATATCACCACCATACACATGACTACGGTTTGACTATGTGACACACTTGCACATGTTATGCCATCTCCTGCCTAAGATGACTGTCAGCCAGCAGAGCAGTGGTCTGCCTTTACAGGTGAGATGATTAAACCTTCAGAGGGGCCTTGCAAGTCTCCACGGCTGGTGGTGGCACAGCCGACACCACAGTCCAGGCTGCACCTCCAGCTTCATCTTTGTGATGAAGGTATCACCAGGGAATAGGATGAAGAGACACAAGAAAACCAGAAAAAAGGCCAAGAGGAGGTGTGGGCTGGTGCTGCTGAGGGCTGGCAGGTCAGAGAGGTTGACACCCACCTCTAGGAGAAGTGAATGCCCTAGAGAAGAAATGGCTTGCTCCCTGGGGCTAGGTAGCTCTCACGGGACAGCAGCTACAGCATAGTGCCATTAAGCCCGGTACTCTGGACCTGCTGCCCTGGGAGGCTTGGTTGCATCTGACCCAGGCTCTAAAACTATCAGAAAGGCCAGAGAGCTCCTTAACTAAAGATGAGCCAGAACTCACGCTTTGACTCCTGGGGTCACTCCTCAGGACCCATGAGGGCCACACTGCCCCTCTGTATCCACGAGAGCCTTCACTTCTGCAGTCTAAGCCTGAGACAGCAGTGGGACCTCAGTACACAGAGCCCTTTGTGTGTCAGGCGACACAGCCTCTTTCTGTGCCATATTCTCCTTCCCAGGCAGTGAGCAGGACTGCCTACCCGAGAGTCTCATCATCGTCTCCCCCACTGCTAACCTCCCTCCTGATGCCGCACTCTGGAGGCCTGTCAGAAGAACACAGGCTGAACACGTCTGACATCCAGTCTGTGACCAAACTACAGATGCCTCTTGCCTCCCAATCCTCAGGAACATAGTGCTGACCGAGCCCCATGTCTACATCGCCCACGTGAAAAATCCCAGTTCTGTCCAGGCGTGGTGACTGCCCTGGGCAGGAGGAGGTCACTAATTGTGTTCATCTCTACAAAAGCTTCGCTGCTGCGCTGATTAAAATGTCGCTCCTCATTTGGTCCTTGGGAAAGCATCAGAAGAACCCACCGCCTCTGAACCTGTTGCTCTACAACAAACGTGGCCAACAAACGTGGCTCCAGGGAGTGTCAGGGAGAGGGGCGTGACCCTGCTGACAGTCCCCTAGGTGCTGGCGGACTCCTCTGTGTTTTTATTTGGTCTTGACTTCAGCCATACAAGGCAATAGTGTTATTTTCTTATTAACAAACATCAAACTTTTCAGAGAGGTACTGGGCTCCTTGGGATTCAAATTTAGAAGACCATGACAAAGACTTCATGTTCTTTTCATTCCAAAAGTACTGTGTAAGAAAAACAATGTTTAAAAAGAAACTGTACAAATGCTCCTATAAGGAGGAGTGAGGGAGAGGTGTGGGAAGAGAGGACGCTGTAGGTTTGTGCTGGGGATCACACTGGCTCTACTTCATCTCTCAGGATATTCCCAAAGCACATCACCTGACCTGCAGCAAACTCAGGTTGTTTGTAAAATGGAGAGTCAGGGTGCTGTGGCACATGCCTGTAGTCCTAGGAACTCGTTAGGATGGCAAGTTCCAGGCCATGCTGGAGAACTCAGTGGTAGAGCATCTCACACACACATTCACACACACCACACATGGAAACACTGAGACCTGTTGTCTTTTCTGACTTCCTCCACTTGTTTTCGTATAGCTGGTGGTTCCCCAAGACTTTCCACCAAGGACCTGTACAAGGTAGCTTTCCCTTCTGGCTCTAATACGGTTAAGACCTTGCTCCAGCATTCATCAACTCAGTAACTCCTCTGTTTGAAGACAAAGAAATGAGTAAGACAGACCTGCAGTGGGTGACACCCGGGCTGTGGTCTTTCATTAGATTGGTGAGGTGGTCAGCCTCACACCTCTGGGACATTCTGGTTATGTACACATGCAGGAGCCCTGTTTGGGGATTGACTTGAATTGCGGTTGACTATGAGCCGTGGAGATTTGGGCATTGTCGCTTCCCGTAGTCTCATGGGACTTGTTGCGGGATCTCGAGTGACTTGGCCGAAATTACTGATCGGGTCAGCGCCATTTTAGTGGTGTGTTTGGCATGTGTTAGTCGTTGTCAGAACCAGAGAGAAAAGTTATTCAGAATAAAAAGCTGTTTGTCTCCAGTTTGCTTCTGAAGTTTTTCCCGTGGCTCCGTTGCTCCAAGCGCTTCAGGCGGCAACATACACATACTAGTCTGTTGGAAGATGAGCAAAGATTTGTTTTTGCTCATGTTGGAACCTCTGCTAGGAACAGGGATCCTTGGATGTGTCAGTCAACGAAGGTGGAAGCTGGCAGGGGAGCATCTCCTCAGCTCTCCTCCCAGTTCCCTGTCACTGGCAGCAGTGCCAGAGGGACATTGGTGGCTGAGGCACCAATCATGTTCTTTTAAAAAATACCTGTACATCGCAGCTGGACCTACACAGTAGTCAAGAGGCAAACGAATGTGCTGAGCAGCTAGAATTATTTCACACACCCACTGTCTGAAGGCATGAGAAGCTGTAAGAGCTCTCGCTCTGTCATGGTCCCGTCTTCACCAAATTGGGTCCACCAAAGCTTTGGTCCTATTAGCTCATTATCTAGAGGTAGTACTAATAATCTACAGGTGCATAAGTCACCTAGGTTCACTGCTTTATGAAAATCCCTGAGAAGGTTTTACTTAACAAAATGATTTGAGACCTAAGCCCACAAACTACGAATCCAGGACCCTTTACTTGCAAAATTAGAATTTACTGGAAGCTAAAGTAAGGCCTGAAGACAATGAGAACATGTGCCCTGGTCTACTCCTGGACATGCTCGTAGGGGGACAGTCTTTACAAGGCCAACACTGTGTTGTTGGACATAAACCTCAAAAGAGACAGCTTCTCGGGCTCGGATTGTGGCTCAGAGGTAGAACGCCTGCCTAGCATGTGTGAGGCACTGGGTTCGATCCTCAGCACCACATAAAGATATTGCAACCACAAATAAATATTAAAAGAAAAAGAGAGAGAGGGAGAGAGGAGGGGGGGGAGGGGGGGGGGGAGGGGGGGGAGGGGGGAGGGGGGGGGAGGGGGGAGGGGGGAGGGGGGGGGGGGAAGGAGGAGTGGGGGAGGAGGAGGGAGGGGGGGGGAGGAGGGGGGGGGGGGGGAGGAGGGGGGGGGGGGAGGAGGAGGGGGGAAGGAGGAGGGGGGGGAGGAGGAGGAGGGGGGGGGAGGAGGAGTGGGGAGGGGGGAGGAGGAGGGGGGGGGGGAGGGGAGGGGAGGGGGGGGGAGGAGGGGGAGGAGGGGGGGGGGGAGGAGGAGGGGGGGGGGGGGAGGAGGGGGGGGGGGGGGGAGGGTCGGAGGAGGGGGGGGGGGGGGGGGGGGGGGGGGGGAGGGGAGGAAGGGGGGAGGGGGGAGGGGGGGAGAGAAAGAGAGAGGGAGAGCGCGCGCGCTTCTCTTCCTTTCTCAACAACCCTGGCATCGGGGGCTGCCTGCTGCCTCGTGTTCCGCGGGCCAGTGCCTCTGTGCTGTGCACACTTGTCTGCTCAGAAGTCTAACTCCCTGTGGACTGTTAACATACAGTAGACGCCTAATAACTGTATGACCTGAGAACTGGAACCACCCACCTACATTATAAAAGTACTTCTGACTATGTTCATTGGTGATATTATTTGTGGTGTAATGAGATATACACATTTTCCAATGCATCCAGGCAGGGTCGACATCCTTGTCTTACGAAACAGTGGGTGACACCCGGGCTGTGGTCTTTCATTATCTGAATGGACATTGTCCTTTGGACATTCTCTAGCTGCTGATTTTAGAATAAAACCCTCTCTGCTGGGCAGCACTGCCCAATGTAGATCATTTTAGCTACACTGCTTAACCTGCACCCTCAAGGTTTTCTTGAGGTTTGAGCTGCACTGGAATGGATGGAGGCTGGGCGCCGAGAGGCCAGGGAGAGGCCGTGTCCAGCAGTGCCCAGCTGTAGGTACATGTACATCCAGTAGAAGCTGCACTTCAAATTTTGAATTTTAGGGGTGGGGTACAGGGGATTGAACTCAGGGGTACTCGACCACTGAGCCACACCCCCCAGCCCTAGTTTGCATTTTATTTAGAGACAGGGTCTCACAGAGTTGCTTAGTGCCTCACTTTTGCTGAGGCTGGCTTTGAACTTGCGATCCTCCTGCCTCAGCCTCCCGAGCCAAATTTTGAATTTTGATCCTTTCCTTGCGGCCTGCAGTGAGACACCCTCTCGTGGTGCTGAGAAGGGTCAATGACCTCCTCTCCTGTCAGCCATGCAATCATAGGGGTCGACAAGCATGCTGTTTTGCTAAGCTATGAGGTTTGGTAGGTTAGGTGTATTAAATGTTTTTGACTTACAACCTTTTTGACTTAGAATGGGTCAATTGAGCTTAACACCACTAAAAGTTGAGGTGCATCTGTAATTGATCTCTTCAGTTCCACCTGTATGTTGGGGGTGACCATTTGACATGGTTTTAGTGATGAAGATGCAGTTGCCAATCCTTGAAGAAAGCATCCCTTTCTGAATAAAAGGCAAAGCCTCTTTCTTCGGGCTCCAAGATAGAGCCTTGCACTCTTCCCAGACTCAGGACATGAGATCTGCAGGCTGCGATAGCCTCCTGACAACCGCGAGGCGACAAGTGCAGACTGCATTCTGCAGGGAAAAAGCAGCAGCGGGCGGAAGGCTGTGGGCTCCTAGTGCACCCTTGAGCTGTGGGCTAGCCCCAGACCTTCCTGCAGGAGACAGACCATCCAGTGCAGCTCTCCACCCAAGTAGCCCCAACTGGGGCACCAGGTGATGGGTAAAAGTCATGATCAACTTTAAGCTTGCCTATGCCATATGTCCGTATCCCAGCCCCAGTAAAGGAACTGCTTCCTGCTGCTGCCAGCTTCTTGAAGAGGCTTCTGAATGCCCTCAACTTTTCTCACCACGGACACCGTTCAAGTGCACGTGTCAGAGAACAGGTCCGCAAGTTGCTGGCACTGGAGTCTGATTTCCCAGTTGGATTAGCTTTTGAATTTCCTTTAAAATTACCTGGATAATTTATAAAGGGTGTTCTGAATGGAAACTCTACCAGTATTTATAGTCCCAAGCCCCTTTCTCCAACCATTGGGCCATTCCAGTCACTGTTTTCATTAGTATAATATATGAAAAATCACACGTGTCCCTGCCTTGTAAATTCTGGTATATTGTCCTAGCTCAGGACCAAAGGCTAAGGCAGTTCTGATTTAACAGTTGTGTTTTTCTTAAATTAGGTTTTCCTCTCCCATTAAATGCTGACCAAAATGAAATGGCTCCTTGTGGAAGTGGTAACTAATTCCTTGATCAACCACACCCTGTGTCTCTCTCGAGGAAGACGCACCCAGTGAGGAGTCCTGAGGACTCTGCACACACAAATGTCCACAAACTGATGAGCCTCTGAGTTCATCTATTCTTATCCATGGCCACATATTTATTGACTATTACAAATATATAGTCACACTTGGAGAGAAATCTTTTCCGGATTATAGACATTTCTTTTTTTCTGGATACCTTCATCATGATCCAGAGTAGTGCCAACAGATGGTTAGACCATCAGCCAAGATGACGCTTCAGGACCATGCACACCACTGTTTTCAATTCTGATGTTTCATGTGACGAGCCAGTTGAAATTACTTCTACAACGTGGTCAGAAACAACCTGAATGAATTTCTAATGCTTCAAATTGCTATCAGCACATTTCTGGGAATCATCTAGAAGACAGTGCCTAATCCTCCTTACATTGAAGGGACTGATAATTCTGCTTGCTATGAGTTTTGGGGGGGATGTGTTTCAAAAGCAAGGCTTCAGAGCATGAAGCATGCCTGATGTGACCAATGCAGCACACCCAGGAAGCCCACGGCAAGATGTGTGCAAGAGGGTCCTATCTCAGTGGAACACACTCCAGACTCACTTCTCTCCTGGTCCCTAGGTGTGAGAGTCCCTATTTCCACCCATTATCAATTGCAAGCAGCTTCTTCTGGCTGGGACAGGAAGTAATTTACAGCTGTTGTCTGTGGGTGAAGCCAAGATGATTATCAATGATTGTACTTGAGCACCCAGGATGCACCAGGCACTGTTTCCTCTAGGTGGATGACAACTGCAGCTGTTTTCCAGGGGCAGAGTGGGTCCTCTTCCATTCCCTCTTCCTCCACACCCTGATTCTTTCCACCTTTCCTGCAGTTTGTCCTCCTATAGGGAGAGTATAAGAACGGCCTCGATTCTCCACCACTCCTGTCTCCACTGTGGGTTTTGCTCATCAGTTTTACACTCACCTTAATCTTGTGGTTCTCACTGAGCCTACCCCATGAGTCACCATCTGAGCTGACCCTCCAGTCATCACTATTCCCAACCCTTCCCAGTGCTGTGAACTTGAAAAGAATTTCTAAGTGATGTTTTATTTTTGGCTACTAACTTTTTTATATTTTAAAATTTCATGCATCTTTCTAGGGAAAAATAATCCACTGACTATGAATCAACAATCACATTTTTATATGATTGACATGTATGCGTATAAAAAACAGCTTTACATTTCATACTGCACATGGCTTTTATTTGGAGACAATTCTCAGATCATTATTTTTCAAGGGAATGTTTCTCCCACCTATTCTACTTATGGCACTCTAAAAAAGAACCCAAGAATGATGGGTTCTATTGGCCAGCATGTAGCAGGACACGAAATCACTCATGACAGCTAATAGAGCCTGGGAAGGCTGAGGTAGTAGCATTGACTTAAAGGCAAGAACACAAGATCTTCCATGTTGCATTTGACTTATGGAGAGAAAAACACCTTCTGATTAATACTCTAACATCCTCAAATTCTGACAACGTTCCAGCTAAGTGTGCTGCCAAACCCACTTGTACCTCACATTACCTCCTCAGCAGCCCCCAACCGGGTCCAGCATACAACGTCAGCTCTGCTCTGTGTGACACTGGAGCTATAGCTGAGTTTCATCAGTGCCTGCATTTTCCATACTTACTGAGATCTGGCCAGCTCGATTCTTGGCATATACACGAAGTCCTTGATGTCCATAAGGAGAATGACAACTTAACAAATCAGTAGCTTTTGGGTACTTATGGAAAGGTTGAGAACAGGCCAGCTGCTTCCTCTATTGGAGGTGATGCATGGTTAATTTCTTTATTTTAGCATACTGTACACAGATGCGGCTGGGTTGTTAATTTTGCTCTGCTACCAAGAGTTACAAGGTATCAGCTATCGGCTGATTTATTTGAAATCCTCCCTGGAACACATCAGAATTTTAATTGTTTCCTGAATTTCTGCAACAGAAGAAGAATTGATGTCACTAGAAAATGCCTTGGGTCCCTGCTGACTGCAGCTAACTCCCAGTGACTGATTTCCAATTGATACAGATGAGGCCACAGTGGCAGCACACACAGATACACCCACGTGAGCCCAGCAGCCCAGTAGTGGCTAACAGAGACCATGGGGGAGACCAAACGCTTCTTCCCAACAACTCATCAAGTACACTGTTCTCTTCGGCAGCTGTAACCGGCGGGGCCCAGCGCAGATGCTGGCAGGAACAGATGGTGCCGCGGGGCAGCGCTCTGTTCCCCACTCCCTGGGCTGGGCTCTGCAAGATGGGGAAAAAGGCTTGTGTGTGCAGGCGGGTGGGACAGGGCTGTGTTTTCCAGCAGCAGGTAAAATCCATTTGTCACACCAGCTCCAACTGGGTTTTCAGCACAGAAGTTAATATCTGAAACCAATGAGGCATTCTGTCCCACCCCTGCAGGGGAGCAGGGGAGCTTGCACCACCATGTCCTCTGAGAGGCGGGAGGGACAGAAGGAAGGAGGGGGGTGGAGGGTCAGAGAGACAGGGAGGGAGGGAGATGAAAACAGAGGCTGGGCTTACAGTGGCTTTGAGGTTTTTGCTTTTTATGTTTCCTCTCTTAAAACAAGATGGTAGGCAGAGAAGGGAGGGTGTGAAAAGAGTGTTTTCTCTTAAATGCCTTCTGGGAAAGGACTGTCTGAGGCTACCACCACCGCCACTCAAATCCCCACCTCACTCTCCCTTTCCCCCCAGAAAGCTTCCATAGGAGGGCAAGTGTGCTTTCCTCCTCCTCGTGTCTTGACAGTCTCTGCAGCCTCATGGAAGCAGCTTCTACATATTCACTCAGTCTGAAATACGAACATGCACAGCAGCAATAAATTCCCATTGCCTGGACTCTGAACACTGCCAAGGTATGTGGCACAGAGAGGATTTTTACGAGCAGGCCTTCAGCTGCCAGGATCCCACCTTCATAAAGAAGAGATTTTAGTCCATTCTGTCTATTTATTTGTGTAGAGAAATCAAGGGCAATAAACCATGGAGAAATTCACTCTACCTTATTCCATTTCACACTTTTGTCAACCACGCTTTATCGAGTATCTGAATGAATTTTTAATATCATGCCACAAAATGCTTTGGTCTTCTATCATATGCTGGGACTCTATCAATCTGATAACACTTGGGAGTTCTGAGAGATACTCAGCACAGAAGAAAACAGCTTTAAAGTTTAGTCATTCTGATGGAATGTAAAAGCTTATATCAGTGACAGGTTGACAGAAAAAGCTGTTTTCCTTTCCATTTCACAGACTTCCACGTATGAACGCCATGAAACATGTCAGGACTTTCTCTGAGTCTATGAAGACAGAGATGGCATCTGCTCCCAGTGGGAAGCCCTTCTAACCAGTAATACTATAAAGTTTCATGATTCTGAATTCTGACTGACATTCAAAAGGGCAGGGAGGAGGTGTTTATTCTATTTTATAGAACAACATCAACTGCTTGTCTTAGCACATAAATACAGTTTTATGGTACACAATCCCACCTCAAACATCGTTCCTCTCTCCTTTTCACATACACCCCAAATCCCAATCCCTCTGTGTTGAGCAAAGAGGGTTCTAATCTCCTGCAATGGGCAGGAGGGGCTGATACCTATATCTGCCTGCCTCCCTCAAGAAGCTGCTGGCACTGAGGGCCAGGTTCCTACTGAGCCCAAGCTCAGGCTGTAGAGTTTATGCGGCAGCAACAGCTCTACCCCAGCTTCCAGCCATGGTGCAGAAATCTAATTCCTACTGGATGTGGCATAAGCAGCAGTTGAGAAAGAATGATCGTGAAATCCATTTTAGTAGTTTGGATTATGGGGGGAAAGAATCTGGTTTCTTTTGCTCACTGTAACTTCTCAGGTAGGAAAGATGGTATCCACCATGCCTTAGCAAAATGCCACAGTGACAGACAAGTAGGCACAGGCCACCACTGATGAACCCGTGGAAGGCAGACAGGCCCATTCCTCAGCACACAGCCAGAGCCCTTGGGGAGGCACTGCTGGGTAAAAATTAGTGGACAGAAAAGCTAAGTGATCTGACCATTTATTCTACACTTTTGTGTGTCCAAATGATCTCTATGCCTGAACCATGCTTTTTTTTTTCTTTTTTTTTTTTAAGCTTAAAAAGCTGGAAGGAGATCCCAATTTGAAAAGGCTCCATCCCATTCCTCTGAGTTCACCCATGATCCCTGAGAATCGACCCTGAGGCAAGGAGCTAGAACCTCAGAGGAAGCCTCAGAACAAAAAGAACAGGACTGAGCACTTCCCCGCAAGCTTCCCACTGCCTGGAAGCCACAAGCTGTGGACGGGGTAGGGGACAGCTGGGGAGAGGTGGCGCTTCTTGGCAGCTGGAGACACACCACAGCTCTGCTGGTGGTGTTCAGAGAAGGAGGAAGAAGATAAAACAGAGAGCAGATGGTCCCTAGGGGGCAGTTTCCCTCACAGGTCCTTAGCTGGGCTGACAGAACCGGCCAGGGGACAAAAAGTTCTTGGCAATGACAAAGATTGCATCACAGTGGTTGTGATCCTCAAAGTTCAATTCCAGCCTACAAAATATCACTTCTCAGTACTTATTTTCATGGCAAGTGTTATGATTAAAAAAAAAAATATCTAAAAAGTTTTCTTGAAGGGCAGACGAAGCAAAGGTTGACTGACACTGTTCTAAGAACACTCAAAGTCCAGGCCAGGGGCTCACAGACCACACCTGAGAATGTCTGTGAAGTGGCCTCCCATAGAAGAAAGGAGGGAATTGCCCGGAAGCAGGTACGAGGGCCTGGCACTGTGCTGGGTGAAACGGGCCTCAAGTTCATTGATTCCAACACTTCCCTGAGCTGGGTTTTGCTGTCTACATTTTACATATGAGAAAACTAAGACTCTGAAGGGCATGGGGGTCTGCCTGGGGGCCATGCAGCTGTAAAGTGCAGAAGCAGAGACTAGAATGGGGACGTACTTCCATTTAAAATATGATCCCAAGAGATCTCAGTCGCCTCTGCAGTACCCGTGTCCACTCAAAGGTGAGGGTGGATGGGGGACAGATGATGGGTCTTGCACTTGAGCTTTAGATGGATCCATAAAACAAGAAACACATGGGCTGAGATGCAGAAAATGTGCAGAAGGAGAGACAAAATTCACAGACATTCAAATTCTCTTTTTCTTTAAAAAAGAATTACAACTGCTATTCACGTTACCATGCATTCTGGCCTCGTCTCTGCTTCTTGTTTTTGAACCCAGGGTGTGAATGTTTTCAAGTCTTTTCCCAAATCAGTTCTTTAAGGATCAGGCCAGAACTGATATCTTTGATCTCTTTCCAAAACCTTTCTCTAAACATACAAGTTGAACCACAAGGACTATATATCTACACGTGTTCAAGAGGACCCAAACTGTCCAGCACAGACACAAAGCTGCAATGAATTCTGAATCAAAACCTCCGCCAAGCCTTCCTTACTTATTCTTCTGTGGTTCTGCTGGGATTGTTCAGGAAGAAGACCTCATAGGAAGCAGCAAGCTGCCTCAATTGCTCTCCCCTTCTTAACTAATTTCTTTTGTTGAGAGACTGACAAAAGCAGAATGGACGGGAGCCTAGAAATCCCAGAGTTAGCACGTCTTGGATCATTTTTACATTGGGGGACACATACTCAGAGACAGACCCTTGGCCATGATAGGCAGGAAGACATCTGGGGATCTGACCAGAGAAAGCCCCTGCTGTTTTCCAGTTCATATTGAAATGAAGTGGCAAGGGATGACACATACATTAGCACTGTGGACTGAGAGCAGCAGTGAAACCCCAAGTGCAGGGCGGGCACAGGCCACCAACACACTTCAAGTATCAGTGTTGCTGGTCAGCGGCATCTTTTCCTGGGACAGGAACAATAAGAAATGGCAGAGAACTCTCCTCCATGCTTGGGAAATGTCACATCCTGCTTTCCTTCATTCTGTGACCACATACTCTGCCAAGGCAATGTTCTGACAATTTTGTAACTTCTGAGCAGGTGGCTCAGTGGACGTCTGCTTATAAATAAAGGGTTATGGGGCACCTCTCCTATAAGATCCTGGTGCCAGGGCTGGGGCTGTGGCTCAGCAGTAGAGAACTCACCTAGCATGTATGAGACCCTGGGTTCAATCCTCAGCACCACATACAAATCAATAAAATAAAGGCATTTGTCCACCTACTACAAGTAAAAATATATATACTAAAAAAAACCAAACAAACAAAAAACAAGATCCTGGTGCCCAGGTCAAATCAGAAAGTCTTACTTGCAGGAGCCCTGTTTGGGGAGATGGCTAAGATTGCGGTTGACTACGGGCCATGGAGATGTTTGGGCATTGCCACCTTCCGTAGTCTCACGAGACTTGGCCCGGGATCTCGAGAGACTTGGGCGGAGATTGCTGATCGGTCGGCGCCATTGGTGTGTGGGTTTTTGGTGGTGTGTGGTGCGTGTTAAAGTCATTGTTAGAGCCAGAGAGAGAAGATATCAAAATAAAAAGGCTGTTTGTTTCCAGTTCGCCTCTGAACTTCTTCCTGCGGCTTTGTTGCTCCAAGTGGCCATCGCTTTAGGTGGCGGCCCGTATGGGGACTTCGGAGCGGACAGGTAAGAACTGAAAGGTCTCTAAAGATGGGTTCAAATATAACTGAATCCCAAGTGATAGAGGCTATGGAAAGACTCCTTGATATACCTGACTCCGTTCTCAGTGAGGAGGATTTAGAAAAAAGTGAAAGTGATCAAAAAAGCGTAGCTTCCACTGGGCCAACTAAGACCAGTAAAGAGAGTATTAGAAGAGTCCCAAAAATGACAAAAATCCAAGCTATTAGAGCTATTCGGGAGTTATTGGTGATAGCTGAAGGATACTTGCTCTTAATGGAACCTGGGCCTCAGGATATTGCTGTTAGTGAAATTAGCAGTAGTGAGGAATCTAGTAAAAGTGATCCTGAGAAAATGAGGAAAAAGAAACTAAAAAAGACCAAGAAAAAGGACCGTCAAGTAGAGGAACCACTTGTGTCCTCTACTCCCCCATGGGTGGAATCCATTACAGAAAATATGAAGGGTATTACTAGGCATTTGCATACCCTAGAAACAGAAATAAAAAGTCTTTCTGAGCGCTTATGCGCTCTCGAGGGTAACTCACAGATACACTGGGAACCACCAGCATTTGAAAAGAAAAATGGACAGAGGGTCCATCAGTCAGTAGATTTCAAAACAATAAAAAATCTCAAAGAGGCAGTAATGACTTATGGGCCCCAAGCTCCTTTCACGTTGAGTATGCTGGAGTCCCTTAACACCTTTAGCTTAATCCCCTCAGACTGGAAAAGTCTATGTAAAGCAGCACTAAGCGGGGGGCAATACTTGGTTTGGCGATCGCAATTCCAAGAACTTTGTATAGAAACGGCTAAAAGAAACGCAGCTGCAGGATTTGGAGACTATAATATAGAAATGCTCACAGGAGAAGGGCAATTCTCAGACTTACAGGCTCAAAAAGATTATGACCCAGGTGTATATGCTCAGATAAATGCAGCTGCCTTAGAGGCATGGAAAACTGTACAAGGACCTGGGGATCTACAAGGTAGCTTGTCAAAAGTGATTCAAGGACGTAATGAGACATATGCTGACTTTGCTGATCGACTTTTGAGAACTGCAGGTAGAGTGTTTGCAGATGTTGATCAAGCTATGCCATTAGTTGTTCAATTAGCATACGAAAATGCTAATAAATACTGCCAAGAAGCCATCAGGCCATGGAGAACTAAAAAGGATCTTTATGTATATATACAACTATGTAAAGATATAAATGACGCCTTTGTCACAGAAAATGTGATTGCAGCCTCAATGAGAGGTGCTTCCCCTAGAAATTTCACAAAGGCTAAACCTAGACATTATAATCAATCAGGATATTCCAGGCAAAATTATCATAATCAATCAGGCTATTCTAGGCAAAATCCCAAAAGAGAAATAAGACCAAGCTCATACCGTGCCCCAGGCCGCTGCCCCAGGTGTAAAAAGGGAAATCATTGGGCCAATAAATGCCATTCAAAATTTGACATCCATGGAAATCCTTTGTTCAGGAATTCAAAAAATGGGGCACGGGGCCCAATGCCCCGGGGCCCACAAATGTATGGGGCATTGGAGGAGGAGTATCCTTAAGCATCCACACAGATGCTTCCCCGACACAATCCCTACTACCCATCCACTCCCTCGCCAGAGGAACAGGAGGAAATGCAGGATTAGACTTCTGTTCCACCGCCCGAATAGTGTTAACACCTGAAATGGGGGTTCAACTGATTCCCACAGGAGTCAGGGGACCTCTTCCCTCAGGGACTATAGGACTTATTCTCAGGGGTGAAGTCCTAAAAGTTTATTAGGTTTGCAAGTGACCCCAGGTGTAATAAACTCATACTACAAAGGGGAAATAAAAATAATGCTTACCTCACCCCAAAGTATAAGTTCTGTTAATCAAGGAGATAGAATTGCTCAGTTGCTTCTCCTTCCCAATTTACATAATTCATTTAAAATGAGTATGCCTCAAAAAAGGAACAATAGAGGATTTTGTTCCACTGACTCAGAACCTATGCCTTGCTGGGTTCGGGACTGTTCAGGGAGGCCTATGTGTAAAATAAAAATCCAAGGAATAGAGATAGAAGGACTGATAGATACTGGAGCTGGCTCTTCCATCATTAATCTACGGCAATGGCCCAAGCACTGGTCTCTGCAAAAAGCTTCAACCAGTTTAAGAGGCTTGGGATATAATAACCTCCCAGAAAAAAGTGCGGTAATTTTAAAATGAAAGGATGATGAAGGGCATAAAGGAACATTTCAGCCTTATGTTTTACCTAACCTGCCGGTTACTTTATGGGGAAGGGATATTTTGCAACAAATGGGAGTACACCTTGCAACCAAGCCTGCAGGTGTTAAATGTGAAAATCTACAGGGTAATCTTAACCCCAAAAGAAATCATTATCAAAAAGTACAGAGTAATCTTAACCCTAAAAGTAATCATTATCATAAAGGAAAAAGATATTTTTTTTTTTTCGGGGCCACTGAGAAAATAATTTTGAAAATACCATGGCTTTCTGTTAAGCCAGTGTGGGTCCCTCAGTGGCCCCTATCTAAAGAGAAATTACAAGCGGCCCACCTACTAGTTCAGGAACAACTAGAAGCAGGACATATAGAACCTTCCACCTCTCCCTGGAATTCCCTCATATTTGTGATCAAGAAAAAAATCAGGAAAATGGCGATTGTTACATGATCTTAGACAAATTAATAAAACCATGCAAATCATGGGCCCTACTCAACCTGGACTTCCTAATCCTGTAGCTATTCCAAAAAAATTCCATCTTATTACTCTTGATATAAAGGATTGTTTCCTTTCCATCCCCCTACATCCTCTGGATGCCCCCAGGTTTGCTTTTTCAGTTCCTTCTATCAATAATAATGGCCCTGATAAAAGATATCAATGGAAAGTGCTACCGCAGGGAATGGCTAATAGCCCCACCATATGCCAAATATATGTGGACAAAGCAATCCAACAAATTAAAAATAAATATCCAAACCTCATGTGTTTACATTACATGGATGATGTTTTACTGACCCACCCTAATCAAAAAATCTTATTTAACATATTCAGTGATGTGGCAGAAAATTAAAAAAAATAAGGATTATATATAGCAGAAGAAAAAGTTCAAACCAGATCACCCATATTATATTTAGGACTTAAAATCATGGATACCTTTGTTAGACCCCCCAAAATTTTAATAAATAAAGAACATTTGACCACCCTCAATGATTTCCAAAAACTACTGAGAGACATTAATTGGCTTCGCCCTACACTAAACCTCACTACTGGCCAACTAAAACCTTTATTTTACATCCTTCGCAGGGACCCTGATCCATCTTCACCGCGAACATTGACTCCTGATGCTAGGAAAGCTTTAAAGTTAGTAGAAAAAGCTATCGAAGGAGCTCATTGTGATAGATTTGATTTAACTCAACCGCTGATGTTGATTATTATTTCTTCACAATATACATCCACAGGAGTATTTTGGCAAAAAGGGCCTTTATTATGGATACATTTGCCCGTCTCTCCTAAAAGTATAATTGAGTCTTATACCTCCATGGTGGCTAAACTTATTCTTCAAGGACTTAAGACTTCTACTAAAATATTTGGCATTCACCCTGCTACTATTATTACTCCCTATTCATCATCACAGATTAAATATTTATGCTTCAATGATAATGATTGGGCTACAGCTAAATGCTCTACTTCTGCAAATTTTGATAATCATCTTCCTAAGTCTCCTATATTATCTTTTTGTATTAATCATCCTATTATATTTCCACAGGTAATAAAAAAAAAATCAACCTATTCCTAAGGCATTAAATGTATTTACAGATGAGTCCTCAAATGGTACTGCTGCAGTAGTCACTAAAAAAGAAAATATGACTTACATAACTACACACAAATCAGCTCAATTAGTGGAACTGGAAGCTGTGGTAAGAGCTCTGGAAAATTTTAGAGAACAGCCCATGAACATATTTTCAGATAGCCACTATATTGTACATGCCGTCCCAAAATTAGAGCTAGCAGGACCAATAGCACCTCATACTCCAGCCTTTAAATTGTTTTATCAAATACAAAAACTTTTGTGGGCAAGAAAAGAACCTCTATTCGTAGGCCATATTAGAGCACATACAAACTTGCCTGGTCCCCTCCCTGAAGGTAATCAAAAGGCTGATGCTCTTACCCAAACAATCTTTATACTTTCAGCGCTCCAGCAAGCTACTTCATTTCACTCCCAGTTTCACGTCAATAGCACCACCTTGCAGCGTAGGTTTAAAATCACAAAGGAGCAAGCCAGAATAATTGTAAAAGATTGTAAATCTTGTATGACACATTTGCCCAATCCTCATTATGGTGTTAACCCTAGAGGATTAATGCCCAATCATTTGTGGCAGATGGATGTTACTCATGAGCCAAGTTTTGGAAAATTGTGATGTATTCATGTGACCATAGATACATGCTCAGGCATGATTTTTGCTTCCTTATATTGTGGAGAAAAAGTTAAAGATGTTACATCTCATTGTTTGCAAGCTTTTGCTGCATTGGGCATCCCCAAAATGCTTAAAACAGATAATGGCCCTGCATATATGTCCTCATCTTTCAAACAGTTTTGTGCAAAATTCAATATATCCCATAAAACAGGCATCCCATACAATCCTCAGGGTCAGGGCATTATTGAAAGAGCAAACCACACACTGAAAATTATGTTATTAAAACAAAAAGAAGGAAATTGGAAAAGTCCTAGGGACAGATTGGCAGTTGTCCTGTTTACCTTAAATTTTTTAACTTTAGACTTTAATGGTTATTCTGCTGGAGACAGACATTGGAACCCACACCAACAACATAAACCTTGGGTTTACTGGAAGGATGTTCTTTCAGGTACATAGAAGGGTCCAGATCCAGTATTAATTTGGGGGAGAGGATCTGTTTGTGTTTTTCCAAAGCAAGAATCCTCTCCAATATGGATACCATATAGATTAATAAAACAGGTACCACATCAAAAGGATCAAGATGAAGTTGTTGAAGAATCAAGATTAATAAAAAAAGTACAAAATCAAGAGAACCAAGATGAATGGGGCTGGGATTGTGGCTCAGCGGTAGAGCGCTCGCCTACATGTGGGCGACCCGGGTTCGATCCTCAGCACCACGTACAAATAAAATGCATTGAATAAAACGCATTGTGTACAACTAAAAGCAAATAAATAAAAATATTAAAAAAAAAAAAAAGAGAACCAAGATGAAGATATGGAATGATTCCCTCAAAAAAGTCCTTCAAAATATTTCACAACTTAAGTGTCATTCCTCCCAGCCGGGACGAGGAGATCTCTCTTTAGTGTGCACACAATTGTATTTTTTTTCTCCTTTTATACATGTCTTTATCTCTGTACATTTGTCTACATTTCATGCTAATGTGACGTCACAAATATATGTTTGTATGTTTATGCGTCTGTCCAGTGTGACATCACAAATAACAAAGCGCTTATGAAAAAAAATATATATATGGATCCAAATAACTTTAATTCATTTTAGGTTAAGAGTATTCAATTTAGGTAAATAATTTTATAAATGAAGGTACTTTCAATTTTGATTTATAGGTGTCTCTGGGACTTCTCTTTAGCAAACAATATGACTAGTGCTATATAACCTGATATTTTAGTGTTTTGACATAAGATTGTTTATTTGTTATTAACTTCATTTGTTTAATAGCTGATTAATTTCAATTATCTCAACAGGTAAAATATTGCTGTATATACAGAGACTCGAGGGTTCCAGCTAACAAATTATTTCTCCAAAGTGCCTTTACCTTTTCTTTAATCTATCTTTAATGCAGTAAATACCCTCAGTCTTTCTTTGTTTTGTTCTAAATATGATATTTTGCCAACTTATGTTTGTGGAAGCTCAACCAGCAATGTGTGTGAACAAAAATCAACTTTAATTTTCTAATCTAATTATTCTATTTTTTAGTTTGACAACTCTCCTCTTGACTCAGTGCTGCAATAGCACTGCCTTTCCTTTAATAATTGATGCTTGAGTTTCTAGGTAGCGGGCCCTGAAGATTTGCTGGTGGCATTGTCTAGACATAAAAAAGACGGCTGCTGCTACAGCTTCAACCATTCCTGCTGCTCAAGCATCAAACAACCTCAACAGTAGTGTGGCCTCTGCTCTGCATGCATGGGGCCTCCTAGATCAACATGTTATAACAAGTGGACATTTTGATCTTTCATTGTTTGAAACTTTACATAACAATGCTTTACGGGTATTTGTCTAGAGAATTCAGTGTGTTACTTGATGGAACTTAGGGCAGCTGATTTGTTTAAACAATTTGATATGCTATGCAATTTGGCTTGTCACCAAAAGGCTTGTCTCCTTAAAGCCGCAGCATCTCCTCACAATTGGATGGCTGTTAGTCATCATACACAGTCGATCCTAAAGGGCTCCATTGGATGGCTGGTTAGCCAATGACAGGTAAGATCCCCAGAGGGGGACAACCTAAGACAGGCACAGTCTCACGGGACAGTCTCATGTGGCCGAGATATCAACCTAAGACAGGAGTCAAGGGCACAGCCTTGATCATCCGATGACGGGTAAGAATGTTGGTTGCACATAGATGTCCTAGAGCATCCCCTCTTTTAAAACAAAAGTGGGGAAATGCAGGAGCCCTGTTTGGGGAGATGGCTAAGATTGCGGTTGACTACGGGCCATGGAGATGTTTGGGCACTGCCATCTTCCATAGTCTCACGAGACTTGTCCTGGGATCTTGAGAGACTTGGGCGGAGATTGCTGATCGGGTCAGCGCCATTTGGTGTGTGGGTTTTTGGCGGTGTGTGGTGGGTGTTAAAGTCGTTGTTAGAGCCAGAGAGAGAAGTTATCAAAATAAAAAGGCTGTTTGTTTCCAGTTCGCCTCTGAACTTCTTCCCGCAGCTTTGTTGCTCCAAGCGGCCATCGCTTCAGGCGGCAACACTTACTCATCTTATAAATGCCTTGAAGAGTGGAAATTATTAATAGCACATTTCAATTGCACCTAAGCTCCATCAGGTACTAACATCATTTTTATTGGGAAAATATTTAAAATCCATACTAAAGATCAAGGGAAAAACGTCTTGTCTCTCAGATACATCCAGAAAACTGTGAGAGTTTTCTGATGCCAGGTTCAAACAGTAATTTTCATCAAAGACAACAATTTTGGGGACCATCTACATGCCAGGCACTGTAAAGGTGCATTTGCATTTAATTTCCAAAACGACTTCCAGGAGATAGATATGACCGCCCTCCATTTACAGCAGGAGCCTGAAGCCCAGAAAAGTGAAATGGATAGCCCAGGTCACAGTGCAGGAGGGGCAGTCTAGAGCTCCTTTGGGGCCTGTTTGAGGGGTTCTTAGAATGCTGCTCCTCTGCACACGATCCCTTGTCACTGCCTCCATGCACCAAAACACAAGATTCACTCTCCCTCCTGGTAACCCAGGAGCGCGGGAGCCCTGGAACAGTTTCTTGCCTTGGTTCCCTTACTGGGCAAATAAGACAACTTCTGGGGCTATTCCAAAAAAAAAAATTATAAGTTTCCCACATGTGAGCCCTTTTTAGAGTAAACTCTGAATCAGTGTCAGCTTCCCTAAGCACCTTCTGTAACAACTGGCCCCATGTCACCCAATCAGCTGTGGTCATGATGGAGTCTTGCCAATGTCAGGAACCGCCACCGTTTATGATGTCCCTGTAGAGAATTGTGGCTTCACAGTAACATAAATGGCATCACGGAGTAGCTCTTGACTCCCTCCATTGATACAAATGTGCTTCTTCTCTATTGTTGTTCACTCAATCTGTTTTCTTTCAGTTAAGATGTGCCACTTGTGGGGCACCCTGGAGGTGCCTCCAAAATACAACATCGTATTTTCACAGTGTGACAGCACAAAATATAGGCAGAATGTCTGGAGCTTTGAGGGGAGCAAGGACCCCAAAGCACTGTAATGCTTTTTAATACCTCCTATTTGGCTGTGCTGGGCCAAAAATGTGTATGGAAAGGTTCTGAGTTGATCAGAAACCTGGGCGGACAGCAGAAGTAAAGACCTGCCAGTCCCTGACCCGCTGGTACACTTGCTTAAAGACATTGAATTTTGGAAAGGGAAATTGAAATGTGTGCTCCTGTAAGCATGAAGTCCTTTACACGATCGTGCCCTGTGCCCCTAGAGGGCAGGGTCTTGTTGCCGAAGGACAGCTGAAGAGCCAGAGCGGCCTTCCCGCCCGCAGGTCTTTCCAGGAGCCTGCTTCCCCCGCCTCTGCCACCTGCTCTCCCTGCCCCTTCATCTGCTGTGCCTACTGAGTCAACGCTCTCTTGGTGGCTCCCTCTGGATCCTCGCTTTCTCCAGTCTGCTCTGCCTCCACTGCGGCCTCCACATGCTGGCCTTTCTGCCTTGTACCCTCAGCTGAGCTCGTTGGCACCTCTGAGCCCACCCTTCCCCAGTCTACAGAGGCAACTCCCACCCTGCTGCCAGCTCTGAAGGACAGAGCGCAGCCCCTTCTCCTCCTTCCTCCTGGTCTCCCCACACCTACCTTGGTGCCACTACTGTCACAGACACAGAGCCAACAATCTAGTGTTTCTTCCAAAGAAACTCCTCCCCCAACTCCACAGCTTCCCCGGGGTGCCCACTGCCCCTCCTGCCCATGCCTCAGGGGTCTCCAGGGATGGAGGAAGGGGTGGGAGGCGAGCATAAGAGAGGGAGCAGGTGTGTACAATGTGAATTAGGTCCCCAGGGGTTCTGTTACCTCTCCCCTCACACCTTAGGACTGCTTCTCTAAACCTTGACATTATTTGTAAAGTCCCATTTCTCCCTCACATTCTTCATCAAATTGGTTACCTGGTCCTTGCTGACTGCCTCTCAAAAATACCTCCCATATCTGATTCTTCCTTTCCATTCCCACAGCCCCCAACCTCATTATCTCCTGCAGGGATTGTTGCTGCAATTTCCGCGAGCAGGTCTCTGCACCTCAGGCTCTCTCGGCTCCAATCCATCTTGCACACTGCTGCCAGATTAACCTTCTAAAGCAGTGGTTTCTAAACTTTGGTGTGCATCAGAATCACCTCGGGAGCTTGTTAAAAGCACAGATGCCTTGACCCCAACCTATAGATTAGGATTGAATAGGTCTGGGTGGGGCCAAGGCATATGTATTTTTTAACAAGCTCCCTGGTGATTTGGATGCAGTCAAGGTTAGAGAATCTCTGGCATGGCTCTCACCATGATGCTCCCTTCAAAACGTCTCCATGGCTCTCCACCACCTACAAACCTGCTTTGTCAGGGTGAGGGGAGTGGAAACGGGATCCAACCCCTCTTCAAGGCTTGGCCTCGCCCCACACCAGGTGGCTCCTCAGCCTCCTTCTGCTCTGTCTCAGTGGGAGCCCTGGATGGACCCTGGCGGCCTGCGCCCTACGTGTGCTTTCCACTTCCTCCCTCCTGACATGTTCAAGCTGTTCCCATGACCTGGACATTCCACTTTCTTCACTTCCACAGAGTGTCCTGGCAGGCTGGAGTTGGAGGACTCTGGGGGAGAAGAATCCCATGCAGGTTGGGGTACACTCAGCAGTAAAGCACATACCTTGCATGCACGAAGCCCTGGGTCGGATCCCCAGTTATAACACAGCAAACATCTTGGAATGGGAATCCAAACCACATACAAGGGACACCTACACTTCTGCAGCTGCCACATACTTGCCCCATCACTTACTGCCCAGGATGGTCTTGTGAGGCACTAGCAATCCAAGGCTGCTCAACAACACAGACACAGTGCTGAAAACCCAGGCCCATCTGACCCCAACTTCAAGGTCCTTCCAGTGGCAGCTGACTCCCAACAGCTCAGGTGAGGTGAGGCCCTGTGTCCAAGGTCCGTGCATAACGTCAGATCCCCCAATTTAACTAATAGCCTGCTGTTGACCAGAAGCCTCACCCATAACACAGACAGTCTACTCACATGTTCTGTGTCGCACATGTCACATACAATGAAAACCAGGTGGGAACCATGAGAGATCACTGAATTGTGATGTGCAATTTAATGGAGAGATGAACTGCTCACACAGAGATGACCAGCGTCACACCTCGTTTTAGGGGAAACGTGCAACACTTGAGTTCACTATGACAGCAACAGGAGGTAGTTATGAAATTATTATCATGAACCACCGCTGATTCTATGCAGTTACAATTTAAGCTGTGTCTTTGCATTTCTTAACATTTATTTCAACTGTGAATGGCACCATATATGATCTGTGATTATTTGCATAAATTTTGATAGATTTTAATGTTTTATAATAGATTTGTATATATTTGATGATAGTAAATGATAAAATAGCCTATTATCTATGTATATTTTATACATAACTTTTTCTTAAATTTTAAAAAAATATTTTGGGGCTATGCAGATTATCTGCATGTTTTTTGAAACTGCCACAAATCTCCAAAAGGAACTCTGCATGTCTGTGGATGCACATAAGCCAACTGTGTTGCTCAAGGGTCAACTATATTGTTATCATTGCAGCTAAAGGTGATGGAAGGACCCACACTTTGTCATGGGTGTTTTTCAAATTTGCAAAGATGAATCAGTGTTGACTGATTTGTGTTCTTTGCACAGCATTAAATCATAACTGCATAAAATTAACTGCAGTACATACCACATGATGGTCATAATTTCATAGCCACTGCTGACTGATTTGTGTTCCTCTCATGACCACTGAAGCTGGCGCTATGGAATACTGTTTTTAGAAATACAACAGAGCATTGCAGAAGCTCTTAACCTCCATTCCCTAATCCCTGCACTACTAGTCCTTCCACTTTCTCTGAATAAACTATCAGATGGCACCGCAGCACCTGGCATCTCTGCGTGGAATCTGCTCTTCTCCAGTTGGTCTAGGGCTCCTGCTCTCCTCAGCTGAGCTCAGTCTTGCTGTGACCTGTCCCCAACACTCTATGTCATTTGTACTGGGTACTGTAATCATACAGCTTAGTGAACTACTAACCTCCATGGATCTACTATGAATATGGAGCGAAAAAATTGTTGCTTCTCTAAAATCTAAAAATTTTTTCAAATTTTTCACTAAATATGAGAGACCTAAAAAAAAATTGTTATCCACATAGGTGTAGACAGGCAAGCATAAAAGATCAAAAAAACAAAACCTTAACTACAGAAGGACTCCATGTTGAACAAGTGTTAAGACCTCCCTCCACCCGACAATGGGAACTGACGGTGTAGAGGTGCGTTACAGAGGAGAGCACAGAGGAAAAGTGACCCAGAGCCCTAGTAGGCAAACAAGTAAGTACAAGGCCCTGGCCACATACAGAGCATGTACACAGAAAGGCAGAATATGAAACATCAATTGATGTAATTTTGAAAATGAACTCAAAATGGGTCAGAAACCCAAATGTAAAACCTGAAACTATACAACATCTAGAAGAAACCATAGGTGAAAGATCTTAGAACCTTGAGTTAGGTAAGTGTTGCTGCCTGAAGCGCTTGGAGCAACGGAGCCGCGGGAAGAACTTCAGAAGCAAACTGGAGACAAGCAGCTTTTTATTCTGATAACTTTTCTCTCTGGTTCTAACAACAACTAACACACGCCAAAACACACCACTAAAATGGCGCTGACCCGATCAGCAATTTCGGCCAAGTCACTCGAGATCCCGCAACAAATCCCGTGAGACTACGGGTGGCGACAATGGCCAAATCTCCACCGCTCATAGTCAACTGCAATTCAAGTCAATCCCCAAACAGGGCTCCTGCAGGTAAGGATATGACACCAAAAGTATAATGTATAAAGGAACAGACTGATGAATTGGGCTTCATTAAATTAACATATTTACTCCTTGAAATACTATGCTAAGTGAATAAAAAGAAGCTACAGACTATAAGAAAAATCTCTGAAAAGTGTGTATGTAGGGCGGGGGTTGTGGCTCAAGTGGTAGACTGCTCACCTAGCATGCGTGAGGCACTGGGTTCGATCCTCAGTACCACATAAAAATAAAATAAAGACATTGTGTCCACCTGAAACTAAAAAGTAAATATTTGAAAAAAGTAGAGGTGCATACAGGTGGGTGTGGTGGTGCACACCTATAATCCCAGCATCTTGGGAGGCTGAGACAGGAGGATTGCGAGTTCAAAAGCAGCCTCAGCAGCCCTAAGCTACTCAGTGAGACCCTGTCTCTAAGTAAAATACAAAATAGAACAGGGGATGTGGCTCAGTGGTCGAATGCCCCTGAGTGCAATCCTCAGTGCCCCTCCCCTCAAAAAAGGAGTTGTATACATATGCAAAATTTTAAATTCATTTTATGTTTCTTAAGCAATCACATCATATATATACACACATATATATGCGCATATACATATATATACATATATATGCGCATATATATACATACATATATATGCATATATATATACCTGAAACTCAACAATAAGCAATTAATAACTCAATTTCAAAATGAGCAAAAGATTTACACAGAAACTATTCCAATGAAGACATATATATACATAGAAAATACATGAAAAGATGGTCATCATTGTTAGTCTTTAGGGCAACAAAAGATTAAAACACAACTAGCTATCAGTTCACACCTAGTGGAATGATGAATTGGAAAGATACAGTGTTGGTGAAGGACCAGAACCTGTGCTGCTGGGGGGAGTTCAAGATGGAAACCAGAGTTCTGTGAAACATTCCACGCACACTCACCAGGTGATTCTGACATTCTACCCCAGGCGTTCACTCAAGAGGACAGAAATAGACGTCCATGCAAAGACTTGTCCATAGCTGCTTTACTTCTAACAGCCCCAAACTGTCAACAACCCAAATGTCCACCAACAGGGGAAGAGGCAGTGGTGTGTCCAGACAGTGAGTGGAGCACTGGTCGGCAAGAGAAAAAAGTGATCTTCAACACGCACAACATGGATGAGTCTCCAAATCATCTCATAGATGAAAAAAGACCTTGTACTAACTAGAGACATGTACTCCAGGGGCTGGAGGTGCAATTCCCAGCACAGAAAACACGAATGAATAAAATTTGAATACAAAGTAAGGACAGCGACAGAAAGCAGACCAGGGGTGCTTGTGTGGATGAGGCAGGGGAAGTGAAAGGGACCACCAGGGGCATGAGGAGGTCTTGGAATGATGGATGGATGTGCTCCCTGTATTGACTGTGCTGATGATGTCATGGGTAGATACAAATCAAAATTTACTAAGTTGTGACATTCAGATATGTGCAGCTTATTGTATATCAATTACATCATGATAAAGCTGTTTTAAAAATTTAAATGTAAGCCAGGTA
This sequence comes from Tamias sibiricus, assembly GCA_025594165.1. NCBI lineage: Eukaryota > Metazoa > Chordata > Mammalia > Rodentia > Sciuridae > Tamias > Tamias sibiricus. The sequence continues at coordinate 40,277,564 of CM046674.1, read as the reverse complement.
TGTTGGTGCATGCCTATAATACTGGCAGTTTGGGAGGCTGAGGCAGGAGGATCCCAAGTTCAAAGCCAGCTTCAGCAACTTAGTGATGCTCTAAGCAACTCTGTGAGACTCTGTCTCAAAATAAAAAATAAAAAGGGCTGGGGATGTAGCTCAGTGATTAAACACCCCTGGGTTCAATCCCCAGTACCATAAATAAATAATAAGATCTGGGTGTGGTGGTATGCACCTGTACTACCAGCTGTGTGGAAGGCTGGGGAAATGAGAGTCTGAGGCCAGCCTGGGCAACACAGCAAGACCTTACCTCAAGAAAACAAAAATTAGCTGGGTGCAGTGGCGCACGCCTGTAATCCCAGCACTTGGGAGGCTGAGGCAGGAGGATTGTGAGTTCAAAGCCAGCCTCAGGAATGGTGAGTTTTATCAACCAAATTTTTACAGTGGCTAAGAGGTGTTTCTTGTACGTATAAAACAAAGAGAACTGAGAGTGGAAAGCCATCATCACTTAGAGTTAAAACAAATTTGAGAATCATATAACACAATTTTCAGATGAAAAAGCTGAGGTCAGAGACTTAGAGTGAACTTCTCAGGTCATATGGCTAGCTTAAAGGCAGAGCTGGAAACACATTTCCAGCTCCGTGACCCCTGCAGACCCTTGATCCTGAAATCTGCATTCGTCTACAAAGTCCTTTAGCAGTGGTAATGCTGGAAATAACCCCCAGGGAAGCAATACCTTTGCCCCACATTCCATCACAACACCGAAGGCCTGGTGGCCAGTTGCTGGGGCTACTCAGTGATCCAGGATCATCCAGGAGACCAGGGGAGCAAGCCTCCGCATGCTCTGTGCTGCCAAGGCAGGGGTAACCCATCCTCTCTCTCCTTTCCTTCATCCGCAGACGGCTACAGTGACGCTGCCCGCCCCGTTTGAATCTCACAGCAGGCAGAGAGCCTGCTGACCAGGAAGCCATGGAGCACCAGCAGGTAAGCCAGGCAGGGCTGGCTTTAAACCGCAGGTTTTCCCCACTTAAGATCTGAGTGAATGTGGGCCAAGAGAGCAGTCCTGAACCTACTTCTTCTCTGCAAAATGAGATAACAACACCTTCCCTATAGTGGGTTTTAGAATAGTCATTATCATTTTGGTTATCAACACAACTCCCATGTCCCCTTGGGCTCTATCAGAACTGGTCCTTGCCCTCTTCCCACCGCCGTGGTGAAGCTCCTCCTGTGACCTGGAATCAGTGACCCCATGGGGAACGTGTACAGGTGGAGTGTGTTCCACCCTGAACTTTAGAGTCAGAGTGTCTTTGCCTCCACCTTGTGCCTGCTGACACCTAGCCTTCTCAGAACAGGGATGTTTAGGAGCGTGGTCAGAAAAACCCAAAACTCAATTCCATTTATTTGTGAAAAGTTGAAGGCCTAGACCTACCATGGTATATAACATCTCCCACTTGAGTCTCATCTGAAAAATGGGGACAACCTCAAAGGGTTCTTGTAGGAATGACGTGAGACCATACACGGCCCCTGATTATAGGACACTCACGTTTTGACAATTAATATTAACACCGATAACAATCTGTAGGGGGAAAGGTTCAAGACGCTTAGCCTGGTTTTCTGTTACTAATTAATAGTACATAAACACTACTATACCCACGTGTGTGCATGGGTGTGCAAGGTGAATTCTCAAGGGAACAGAAAATAGCTATTCCTTCAAAATGCCTCAGAGAGACAGGTGTTGAGCAGGAACATCTAACGAAGCTCTTTGTGAAAGAGCTGTAAGGAGGCATCTGGAGAGGCCTAGATGAAGAGCACAGGCTCCCAACCTCGCTTTTTCTTTGCTGAAAAGATGTCAAGGTGAATGAAAAAAATGCTCTAAGCCACGAGGTGTCACGGGCTCACCCTGTCTGTTTTTGATAAAAGACATCCTGAGCGCAAGGAAAGTGAAGAAGAGAGGAGACAAATTGAACGCTCTGCAAGCTGGCTCTCAAAGCAGGCAGGCATTAGGAGTTGGAAGGGGGCTAGTGGCTCCATGTCACAGAAACCCAGTGATTTCAAGAGCAGAACCTTAGCTGCAGGCACTGGCTGGCTGGCTGGCTGGCAGCAAGAGCACACGAGCACGACCCAGAGCCCCTCTTGTGGTCAGCGCATACTACCTCTCTTTGAGGACAGCAAGCAAGACCCATGGAGCGGGGCTTGTGCAACACCCAGCCCGGGTGAGGAGGAGCCATGGAAAAGTGCGCACATGGGCTCTCTCTTGGGTTCACAAACCCCACTGGTGAGCCCAGCTACTTTCTGTAGCCCAGAAAGTTCCCGTGAAACACTGTCAGGTCCCTCCCCACTCTCAGTGCTGGGGACTGAACCCAGGGCCTCAAGCAGGCCAAGCAGGTGCTCTACCACTGAGACATCTCCCAGCCCAAAATACCACGTTCCTACTTCAGGAAAAATCAGCCCTGGGCAGAAGCGTGAAGGCAGAACTCCAAAGCTGGCACTCTGGCGGGTTCTGCTGGTTAACCACCCCCCTACTTCTCTCTTCCCAGCCAGCACACATGTGCTGGGAATCTCCAGAAAACAAGTTCCCGGAGAAGACATATGGTGCTTACTTGCTAAGAAAGAGTGCTAACAAGACAAACTGAGAAGGAACGAGGGGAAAAGCTGACTGAGTTTGTCAGTCCTGCAAGGAGGTGAGATTCAGGCTGGAAAACGGGAGGGGACTGCGGCGCAGCGCACACTCCAGACAGGAGCCCCCAGCACTGCTCAGTGCGCCCACCCCGGCAAACCAGCAGAATGAACGCAGCCCTTCCCCTTGGGAGTGGTCACTGCCTCTGCACGGCAGGAGGAACGGAGCTTCCACCGGAGGGTGCATATTCTCAGAGTAAGGAATGGCCCCTGGTCAACCTCTCTAAGCCTAAATTGTTGGCTCTAAACCATCCAGAAACAGGGTCCCTTTCTAATCCTACTTGAAAACAAGAACCTGCAAACCTCACATTGCAGAGTCTGTTTAGTGGGGCAATCGGCTTCTAAAGACGATGGAAGACAGCGGCCCACCAAGCAGGGGGATGTCAGGGCAAGAGCAGCGCCAGTGGCAAGCCAGCCTCATCTTAAGGACCTACTCGAGTCAGCAGGCGGAGGCAGGCTGCGCGAGCATCAGTTGGTTTTCAAAATATGTTATTTACAATACGCAGCAGATGTTCTTTGAATTCTAATGTGAAAATACAGGCTTTTTATTTTTTACTGACAGACTAAAAAGTACACTTAATATAATAATCTTGCAAAGTCCAAAGATTACCTCACAGTTTGGAAAATACTATGTTGAGTCATTAGTCCCATTACTCAGTATTTTCAAAACTCACCAGATAAATATGGTACACTGAGACTTCCTGGTAACGACCTTCTATTTTTTGCAAGGAAGAACACAGCAAGGCTTCCCAGAAGCCTCAATTAAATCTGGAAAATGTTTCTAAGATATTCTGAAGCACAACACATGCACATGCTGAAATGTTTCAGGAGATCTCTGCCCATGGATGAGTTTCTGCTGTCACTCATTAGACACAACAACAACAGAACGGAATGTCTCTAACAGGTAGCCTGCCAGGCAGGGCCACACAGAGACGGGAAGAGGCAGCTCTTGTCCTCAAGAAGACTGTCTTAAGAGACAAATGATGATCACGATGCCGTGGGACAGGCTCTACAGCATGGTGACCACAGGATGCTCTGAGAGTACCTGGCCAGCTTCAAAAGCAGTGGACAATTAACCAAGTCAGGAACCAGTGAAGATTTCCCAGAGGAAGTTCTCTGTGGAGTCTCCGTGGCTCGGAGGAACAAGGCAGTCACTGGTGGGCCACTGGAGCAGCCCAGGGAGGAGCAGGGGTGACTACAGAAAGCCCAAGTGGCAGCAAAGTGAGTTGTGGAAAAGAACTCAGGCTCTGGAGTCAAATAAGCTCCCCCGTGCTGCCCACCCTAGGCAACCTGCCTCTGTTATTTCTTTCCTGAGGGGAGCCTCCCCACCGAACAAACAAGCAAAAACAACAGTGGAGAATGCAGGCTTGCTGTGAAGATTCAGAGAGCACAGAAAATGTCTGGCGCATAGAAGGAATTCAAATATGGCTAATTTGCTCCCCTCCTTAGCACTTTTGTAGCTCTGCAATGTAAATGCTCCCCTGATTCCTGACCTCACCTGGAAAAGTAAATTATAATTGGGGCTGGCCACAGTTCTATCATCATTCAACAGGTAACCTGTGATTTTGATTCTGCAAATTGTTCAACAAATACCTTCTCACTGTGAGGGTCTGAACACCACAAAAGGTGGTGCTTATATAAAAAATGTAAATGTGGATGTTTTGTGGGCAAGCGTTGTTGTATTCCTTTTGTCTATAACAGAGCAGTTCATCTACTCAAAGTTCAAATGTCTTGAAGTATTCGTTCAAATAATCAACGTGCACTGGATGTCTAAGTCAAGCACAATGTGTGGCACAGCACTGGCTTCTGGGCACTCAGATGCCTCGTGTTCCCACCAGTAATGTGAGAAGGAGACAGCACACACACACCAGCAACACGCCTGTGGATGTGAAGACTGGGGCCTGCTGGAGTTGGCGGTTCTCAGCCTTGGCTGCAAACGAGAACTACTAAGAAGCTCTGAAGAAGGCCCTGGCCCCTACACCCCAGCCCAGGGACTCTGCTTCACTTGCCCAGATGATGGCCTATGCACGTGGGATTTGGAGGCTCTGCAAGTGATTCTAGTGTGCCTGCCCAGTGCAGATAGTTTCTTTATAATTTATCATGAATTGATTGGTGCTATCAGCACAGATTCAATGGTTCTCAGAATTTGGAGTCTCCTGGAATCACAAAAAGGCCCAGGCTGCCTGAAATACAACAGGCCTGGACCTGTCTGTGCTCACCAAGTGCTCCAGGTAGTGTCAGATCACAGGAGAGTCTGAGAAGCACTGTTCTATGGCTGGGCTGTATCTAGCAGAACAAGATCAAAGCAGGGGTTTGACCCCAGGTCACAAAGGGAAAATCTGCCTAAAATCCTCCCATCTTTCTGCATTCCTGTTTGGCAGCAACAGAATGCCGGCCTCTCTGTGCATGGGTCTGAGCTGCCACCTGCCTCATAAAACTTCTCCCCACAGGGCTCTTTCCGCTCCCCCACCCCCACCCCCAGCGCCCGGGGTGCCAAGTGTTCTCGTGCAGTCCTCAGATCTCACTCTGTAAGTGGTGACGGGGCACACAGAGAGGCTCACTACTCCTTTATAGATGGAAATTTGGGCCCAGGGCTTCATCTAGAGATCCAGGATTGGTAGAAAGAAGACTGACAGCCAAACCGAGGCTTCTGATGTCTGCACTTCTGCTGTTACATAGGTGTCCTTGGAGCTCAGTCCTCGGGCCAGCAGCATCAAGACTACCTGGACACACAGGAAATTCTTGGACAATGTACAGCTAAATACCTCTTCTTAGGGGCACTGATGAGTTCTAGGTACACCGTAAGGCAAGGAAAAAATTGTGGACTGGTGTGAATTCTAGAATGAATTCATAAAGCAACAAGAAAGCACATGTCCTCTTATTCTGATCCCTTGAGAGTTATTAGGTGGGGTCGAAACACCAACTAGAATATGTATGTCTTTGTCTACATTCTTCTCAACAGTTTCAGAAAAATTCTCCTCGTCTGCCGCATTAAGGACCTGATGAATAATTCTAGTCTTTCAACATTTGACCCATAACTTTTGCACTGAAGTTACTGTGAAATAGAAAATGAAGTCTTTCACTGGTACCAGCCAATCCTACAAAGTGGTTCCTTTATAATGAATTCATGAAAAACTGACTGTTATGTGAGAAGAGGGGGATATGTAGAGTGTCCATGCTCAGCACAGTGGAAGAGGGAGCTAAAGTATGATTTCTTTTTGGCTCCCAAGGCACATGGCACACAAAATGTTATTATAAAGAAAAAAAGACAGATTTGGTTCTGAGTTAGTGAAATATCATAATTTCCATTTGGCTGTTTCAAGGCACTTGCCTTTTTAGGCAACACCCCATTTCAAGAAGTTTGGAGCTCATTAAGAGTCACCTACGTTCTTCCAACAGAATGAGAGAATGCCATTCGGAGAGAGTGCTAGGCTTGCCTGCCATGCCCATAACACCAGGCAGGTTCCTGCAGCTGCCAGACTGGGTCTCACGAAGTGATGATGGCATATGTGGGATTTTCTGAAAAATTCACTTTTTCCTGGGTTGGCAGCTCTAGGCCCTGAAAGACTGCGTGAAAATATGTTCCATTATATTCTCACCTGTAGGTGGTCCAACAACAGTCATAGGAGAACAGCTAGGACAGAGTAAGATCTCCATTTTGTGAAAAAATTTAGGACCAGAACCATACCATGACTACATTTGTATAAACTGAAGTTCTAAAGAAAGGAAAGTATAGGGCATAGTAGCACAGTACTTAAAGGAATCATAAAATTGCAGAGTTAGAAAGGCCCTTGGCCAAGCCATACTTTTTGAGAGGCTTTTTTCATTACAATGTCCCACACCTAGCTGAGACCTAGTTGGCCAGGTTGCTCTAACTGAGCGCCGTTTGAACAACAGAGGCAGTCGATGCCATTTTGAAATGGATCTGATAGCTTAAAAGCTTATTTCCTAATTAATTTTAATTTTACTCATACATATTCTGTACTCTCAGGAAACAGAATAAAAAAGTAGGGCTTACTTTTCTTTCATACGATATCTCTTCATACGTTTATCTCTTCATACGTTTAAAGACAGCCAGCATGTCTCTTTGTCCAAGCTCGGCTACTATCCAACGATTCAACATGGGTGAAGCCATTGAAACTCCCCCAAAGACCTTTTCCTCATTATGTACTGGTTTATATAGCCATGAAAAGGACAAGGTATGGAAGTGCCTTGGAATGGTATGGAACATCCTGAGATGCAGATGCGGCAGGACAGCTCATCCTCCCTCTTAAGTCTGTGCCTGAACTCCTTGAAAAGAATGATTGTTCAGAAACCACTGAAAACTGTCTTGACACTGACATCAAGTCTGTCACCCACAAGTTTAGTTTTTTTATGTCTTCTATATTTCATAGAGGTTCAAAAACTCATTCACTCAAGAAATACTTATTCAGAGTATACTACATTTAAGTTGTGCTATGAGTTGTGATAGGAGTTATAAAGGAAAATGCAAGGCGCCTACCTTTGGGGGACTGTGTAAGACAGGCACATAAATAACTGTAAAACACACACACACACACACACACAAACACACACACACACACACAATCTGAAAATCCAAAAGGAGAAAGAAATTCTATCTTAAGAAGACTTTATGGAAACAATGAAATCTGAAGGAGAAGAGGAATTCAATATAGAATTGTGTTGGCAGAAATTAAGGACATCATTTTAGATAAAAAGATACAGAATAAGAAAGGGCTTGCATAGAATCATGGAAGTAAAAGAAAGAATGGCCAGTGTTTTGCTTAGGCTAGAACAGAGAACATGAGGAATTGTGGAAAATAAGGCCAGAAAGATTCAAGTTTCAGAGGCCTTATAATTCAGGTCAAGGAGTTCAAAATGGCTTGAAGAATGTGAAAGATGGCTGCGTAGGGAAACAACATAAGTAGGTATGTGCTGAAGGGGGACTGTTGTCTGTACGTAATGTCTTCGAAGGTTTGGAGCAGACTTAGAACACGGTGTGGTGACAGTGCAGGTAAGAGCCAATGAAGGTCGGACCTCGACCAAGGCACTGAGCCATGGAGGGTAAGGATAAAGACAACAGCATAGATGGGATAAAACAAGCTACTGCATACATGATAGCTGTCATGCTTGGCAATCATGAAGGTGACAGCGAAGGAAAGATGTTAAATTCCCAACCTTGGGTCACACTAAGGCAAGAACTAGGGAGTTGCAGAGCCTGCCAGGGTGGGAGTTCTGTTTTAAGCAGTGCGTTTGAGGAGCTGGCAGGACACCCAAGTGGTGGAGATCATTTTGGAAGGTAGCCACACAATTAGGAGCCATATGGCTTAAGAAGGAAAAAAACAAGACAGGGAGAAATGTGGGTGCCCATGCTTAGGAAGGCAATGAACACTGGAACCATAGTAGGAGGAGGGAGCGGAGCAATGCGGAAGCCAGAGGGAGAGGTTTTTCAAGATGGAGTGGGCTCAGCAGAATCCCACGCCACCTTATGGTCACAGGGAAATGGGCCAAGGAAAGTAGCTGGGCTTCGTGAAGAAGATGGAGCCACGAACTACAAAGAGAGGAATTTTCATAGATGAATGAAGACAGTAATGAGCAGAAGAAGCTAGACAGCAGTGGGGGCAAAGATGTGCCCAGGGTGGGAGCAAAGTGGTTTCAAAAGCCTCCATCTGAAAGGAATGAGAAAACCAGAAATGGTGTCATGAGGGTAGCAGGACAGGGGCATGACTTGGAAGGTGAATTTGGATTAGTGCTGCAGGTTAAGGAAAGCAAATGAAGTGGCAGCCAAAGCCAGGCCCTGGAGGAGGAACACAGGGCACATGTGAAGGCCTATGCCTTAGAGGAAAGGGTGGTATCTGATCATTTATATGAGTGACAAGAGGAGATAGGAGAAAAGCGACATGTAAGTCCAGCAGGAGACAGGAATGCCGCCATCATCCATCCTACAAGCAAGTTGGGGGGACCTGATAATGATGTTTTAGTCCTTAAGAACTGAGGCTTGTTGAGATGATAAAAGAAAGGTAAAGAGCACAAAGGATTTGAGTTAACATTTTAGAATCATGTAAGTAAGAATTATACATAAGTGGTGTTTTTCTGACCACCAAACACAAACTCAGAAACCCTTGATTAAGCATTAAAATTTTTTTCTTTAAAGATATTAAAGACATAATGGACTCAGTTCTAGTAAGCTTAGAATACTTCAGAGGTGAAATGTCCCAAATAGGCAAATCCAGAGACAGAGAGCAGATTAGTGGTTGCCAGGGGCTGAATGTGATTAGCAGCCTACGGCAGATCATTACAACAAAGAGAAAAAGAAAAACCATGAAACTATTGCTGTTGCTAATGAAAATGTTCTAGAATTAAACAGAAGTCATGTTTTCACAGTTTATCAAATAGCTATAAACATGCCCCAAATCACTGAACTGTATGTTTTAAAAGGGTGAAAATTTCTGTGATCTGAAGCATGTATCAATAAAGTTGGTTTTTCTAAATAATATTTCAGAGGTGGAATCTACAGACATGGAAATGCACTGTATGATGTTTCCCTTCCATACCTAGAAGCCTCTTAGTCTTATATTTTGCAAGGAGCTTTAAGGCCCCTCAGACAATCCAGGACGTCATGATTTCTTAGTCAGATGGCTCAGGAAGGACCTATGGGAGGGCCTGGAGTTCACCCACGGCTGCAGTCAGAAGGAGCCATGCTGAGCTTCCCCAGGTTGGGTTCTTCCAGCCAGTGCTTCCCAAACCAGAGCCCACAGACTGCCACAGGCACCACCCGCAGAACACGACAGAAGGATGGTTCCAGGCTCCACTCGGGGTCTCACGACCCAGAATGCCCAAGGACAGAAACGCCCCAGTCTGCTTCTGTGAAACTCTGCAGATTGGCAAACCCCGGTCACAGCCGATCACACTGCTGAGTAGAAGCACAGCTGACGGTGGCTGGTGGGGTGACTGCAGGCTGTTCCTAGGGTGCGGTGAGGTCCCCATCTCTGTGCTGGGCCATCAGAAACATAAGTTTTCTAAATACTTACTGCTATAGCTCACATTCCTAACAGTCTCCTCCCTGGTCTTTATAATATAGAATGTCCTTGGTCTTATGGGGACATTTTACAATTTGTTTGAAGGAAATTATTTCTGTTGTGGCAAGAGCAGAGGCAGACTCTGTGGCACATAGACTGGCCCGTGCTGATTCTGGTGCAGTTGTTAAGGGTTAAATAATACACTGTTGCCACCCAGTTTGTTAATTGGAAAGACAGGTTGAAATAGCAGTGTTACAATTTCTTAGGTATCAAGAAGATGAGAAGCCAACAACACTCCACAGAGACCTCTCAGTGACGCTTCTTTTATGAATGAGGCCCTTCCTTTGTTCACTCCTTGCGTGGCTCAGCAAGGCGCTGTCTTCCAGGAGCATGCAATCTAGTGGAGGCAGAGAGCAACCGACGATGCTGTGCAGGGAGGTCACCTTTGTGACGAGTCTGCGCTGTGGGCATGCAGGGGCACAGGCTGTGGTCACGTGTGCCATGAGGGAAGTGTATCTCCCATGGCCCTCAATAGTCTCCTCGGGGACATCACTAGTCACTCATGCTCCTATTGACTCGAACCCCGAGGGGAAATGAAAAAGTTCCTCTTCATGATAAAGATCCGGGGCCTCGTTCTGAGCCTTGCCTGTCTACTACGGAACACCAAAATAAACACAAGGTCCTTCCGAGCTCATGTTATAGAGGAGCAAAACCCTGGCATCTCCACTAAGAATCCCAGGCACCTCTCAACCCAGCAGTCTAGACACCAGTGCCTAGAAAAGGCCTCAAAACCGAGGGCCGCTCTCCCTGCACAGACAAGCTCTTGGCACAGTCGGCGCCACACACAGCTGCCTGGAGCTGGGCTGGAATGGCAATCATCTTTGTGCGGCATGACAGGAGTGGTATTTTGCTGCAGGCCCAGCTTCTGTTAAGATGGCAGAAGGAGTGGCCTGTCATCCAGAATTACTTCTCAGATCCCAATTATATGTTTCAAAAATATCACCTATTAAGACCCAAACACTTTGTTTGCTGGTTGCAGCCCTTTGAACAGGTTACCATGGATTTATGCTGGCATAATGGGCCTGCATGATGTATGTTCCCTGTCACTGCTGAAACAACAGTCAGTGCGTCTGAGCAAGCCCACCTGCCAAGCAATATGTTCTCAATCCCTCAGGCAGAGCGGTGCACTGCTCAGCTAAGAAAACGTCCCCCCACTGAGCAAATGGCAGAGCCTGGAACACAGGCAACCACGAGCGCATGCGCAGAGGGTCACAGGCAGGAGGGCAGCGGGGAGGGACACAGGATGTTCCCGTCAAGCTTCACTTCACAGTGACAAGCAAACACACTCCTGCCCACCCCCCCATCCTAATGAACTAGCGTGGGCTGCTAATCACATTCGTCATTAACGCACATGGCTGTAAGCTGGCTGCGGGTGGCTGGTAGATTGACTTCCAAAGCCAAAGATGGGGAATGGGTAGGATCATGCTCAGGATGGACAGAAAGGCTTGTCTCATGGCCGCTAGGTGTTCTACCAGAGGACAAAGGCTCAGGCGAATGGAGCTTCGCTTGGCAGCAGGCAGCAAGTCACCTCGAGGGAGCAGCAGGTTTCCCAGCTGCTCTGAAGCTCACCGCCACCCTGCTTCTGCTCGTCTTATGGAGACATCCCTAGACACAGAGGCAGGCTGCACCCTCACCTTGGAGAAACAGACTTTTGTCAAGCAGAGGCGCGGGGCTTTGGCTGGGAATGCTCTGGCTAATTAGCAGAGCATGAGGTCTGGGATGCGAGGAGGGCCTCAGAGGTGCAGAGCAGCTTCCGCTGTTAGCTCCCGTCAGACAGAAACCACGAGCATCGTGCTGCTTGCTAAGCGAATACGCTCTCTGCAGATTACGTAACAAGGAACAATAAATGGCTCTTGTGCAGGTGACGGACACAGGGCTGTTCAAAGCACTAAAAGAAACAAAAACAAAGAAGTCTACAATTTTACACTAGAATTTTAGGTCGATCCTTTTTAACCTCCAAATATTTTTAGAGGTCCCAAACCACATGGAGTGAAGTGTCACAAATAGTCCCTGTCAAATACCAGGACAGACCTGCACGGCTGTGCATGTCCATGGGCAGAGCAAATGTAACAGCCTCCTCGAGCATCTTCCACTGGAGAGAGAAAGAAAGATAACAAATGAAAACAACAGCCACAGCAGATAAGCAGCGGGCCAATTCTAAAAGACCTTGCACCACGGCAGATAGTGCAGTTCTACAATTGACATTAAAAGCGCACATGTGTGTATCAACAGACAAAAAATCAGTAGAATTTTACCTCACTTGTGGAAAAAGGTTTGACCTTATAAATTTTTGATGAACACAAACAAGAAGGTGTGGAGGGATGCTCAAGAGTGTCCCTCTGGGTAGTGTGGCTTTGGAAGGTTCTGACTTTTGGTCATCCTTCTGAGTATGTTAATTTTTTTCAATAATGATGTGCCATGTTTCGAAAACCTATCTAGATGTTTTAATTTAAAAAAAAAAAAAGGGACAATCAACACAGTGCATGAAAGGTTAGCACACTCAAGTGAGGGGGAACCATGGTGAACAGACCTGGAAAGGGCCCAGGGAGGGGCAACATGCAAGCCGGGCACAGAGGTCCTAAGGAGTATGAATCATGGGACTCTGCACAGAGGGGGCAAAGCGGGGTGGCAGAGAACGCCAGCCTGGCTCAAGGAGGCGGAAGCCACTGTGGCCGGTGTTTGTGGTGGGGAAGGAAGAAGGTTTGAAAGGGCAGCGGGAGCATGCTGTGACCATCTTCACTGCCAGACAGGCCATTTCCCTTTAATTTGGAAGGCAAATGAAATCCAAGGAAGTGTGTGTGTATGTGGGGGGTGGGGGTGATAAAGGAGGCACATTTTAGGAAAATTAATAAGGTGGTGACAGAGAGGACATATCACATAGCCTGGGACGCTAGAGATATGTAGATAGCTATTGGGACATGGCAAGGAAGAAATGCAGAAGACTGAAGAGATAGAAGAAGAATTCAAGTGGGTAGAGCTCAGAGATTTTGAAATTGGTTGACTCTACACTCTTTCCAAGAAGAGCCAAGGATGATCTTCAGGCCCAGGGAAGGCAGAGGGAGAGATTTGGAAAGATGAGACCACAGACATGGTAGATGTGACGTGGAGTTGGGGTATGAAGGGGAGCCATGGAGAAATGGCAACCTAGCCTGGGTGCAAAGACTTGACCCAGAAATCAATATCAGGGTCCACCTTAGCGACGTTAGGAGGAAGTCAGCTCAGTGAAGGAAGACTCCCACTGTGACTCAGCTGTACGTCCTCTACCCATACAGCAGTGGTCGGGTGTGTGGAGATTCAAAATGCATTTCTTGATTGAATGAAGAAATAACTAACATTGAAATTAGTAAGTCAATGAGAGCATAGCATAAAGTCAAAGAGAGGTGAACAGAGACCCTTGGGGAGTCTCAGCAGGTAGCAGGAGGAGGAAGTCAAACTGACAAAGGGAAAAAAGAGAAGGAGTTTAATCATATAGTTCTGCCATCTGCTCAAATTTTGTCTTTAATTTTCTTTGGACAACTTTCTACATTTTCTGAATCTCAGTTTTCTCATATTTAAAATAGGAGTGCTGACTAACTCAAAGGCTCCATCCATGTCCTCAACACAATGAATTCCTCGTTGTTGTTGATCTACAGTTGTTTACATTTCATTGTGGAAATTTTCTTATATTTGTGGCCCGAGTTAACCAATGACGTGCAAGTTTCTTGAAGACTGGAAAATATCTCCCTTAATATTGTAAGTTTCTCATAAATTGTAGCTAAACAAATAAGCTGATTTGACCTTTTCTATGTAGTAAAGTATAATTTTCAGAGTGAAATGCAACTGATATGAAGTACACAGTTTGTTGAGTTTCAACAAATGTATGCATGTTTTATCTGTCTTCCTATCAAGATTCAAGACATTTCTGTGTTGATTTAATTTTGATTTCTCCACTACTATAACTGGGACCTGGGTGGAAAGAACCACCTTATTCTTCTATATGTTGACAATATCTCACTAATAAAATAGCTACATAACCAGAAATTTTCAGATGCATAATTCTGATGTTTTCCTTGATATTATTTTTTTTTCTCCTGTTTCAGTATTTTCCCCATGTAATAAATAATAATTCAACTAAGAGCCTTGGACAAGATCAAATATTATTTATATAGTATCTCTGCCAGATTTTTTACTTAAAAGACTAATTATGAAACAATCGCCGTAGAAGTATATTTCATATACTCTTCTATATTAAAGAATATTTGGTCATTATAAGAGAAAAATATTTAAATAATTTTAAGCCAGGATAAATGTGTTTGATAGCATATTTTTTAAAACATGCTGTTAGATTTCAGGCTAGTTTTGAATATTTCTTTGGTTAGGTCATCAGACTGTGGCTTTGAATCCTCTGGACCCAGACACCTTTCAGCTGTCTTTGGCTCCTCTGAGCAGGGAAGGGGAGCTGTGCTTCTTCCTGTTTTTAATCAGATAGAGCTTGATATTTATCCTTTTCTGACACCTGGCTCCAAAAAAGCCCAGAGGTGCCAGTCCAGGCTGGGCCTGGTCCCTGGCCTCGACAGGTCCTCTGGATCTGAAGGTTCGCCCAGGTTCACATTCTGTGGGGTCACTTGGCTCTATTTCCCACATTACAAGAGGGGGGCTTCCCAGTCAAGAACCCAAACTGTTGGCCAGAGCCCTCCCCTGAGATCAGTCACAGACGTGGTCCAGGCTGAGTGAGCGGAAGGGGGCCTGCCTTTTGCGGTTACAGTCGGACGTCAGAGCTGGAGGCCGGCTTCCAGGCAGAGTCTCAAATACTCAATTTCTACCAAAACGAAATGAGAACCAACACATGCAACTGAAATTACCAAAGTCTGTCCTCTTGATTTACTTAAACAAACAACTCTACCTGCACTGAATTCTAAGTACTTTTGGTCTCTGTGTGAGCAAACATTCCAGTATTTGCACTAACTGGTTGATCCTGGAGCCACATTAATCAGAAAAGAGAACATCATCTGTGCCAAATACCTCAGTTCTTGCCCAAGTCAAATGTTACACTGAAATAGCACAAGACCTCTTGTGTTGGATGCTGAAGAGTTCCAAGAGGACTGAAGAGAAGTCGATAAATCAAATAATCAATACATATTTATTGAACCACTTTAGACATTTTGCTTAGCGTGGGCCCTGTTTCATAAATGGTCTGTGCATACTCTACAGAATCTTCCTCTAAAGTTGACTCCGTTGTCTCGTCAACCATGATATGAACCTGGTCTAAATATTTTCCATGTCTGAACTACCGCAGCTAGCAGTTATTGGCCCCTGGTCCAACAAAGCAAAACCTCTGTGCTCTTGCAGTGGGATGGGGAAAAGAGCAGGGATTTCCAGCCCGCGTCTGTCTGAAGACCTCCGTGGATGGAGCCGCCACCTGGGGTGGCTGGTGGTGCAGCTGCACAATCTCTTCTGAGCTAAAAGCTGTCTCTCCAGAACCTCCACACACAGAACAGCCCCAGTACTGTCCTCTGAAATGACACAAAGAGAGTCTGACAGTTCTTCCATGTGAGGGTTCTTCTGCGATCAGACTCCGGACTGAGCCCTGGAGCTGTGGGCTTTTGAGGATGGTTGAAATCATGGTTCCTGTCCTGAGGTTACTGTAGGTGGATAAGAGCAAATTATGAGAACTTGACTTAAAGTCCTAAAGTTCATAGTGTCGTTACCAGGAGGTGTGCCACCTGGGCGAGAGCTGGGGGTGACAGAAGACAACAGCACGGATCACGCAGCAGGTTCCAGGGAGCCTGCACTGCAGCGCTTCGACCATGGTTTAAAACTCTACATGGTTTCTGCTCCAGGTGTTCACAGCTTTCAAGATCTGTCCGGCACTAGATTTCATGTTAATACTTTATACAACACTTCATATCTTTCCAAGCATTTAAAATGTTATTTAATGTAATTTGATTTTGAAATTAAAAAGTGAAATTATGCCACAGAAAACGAGAATATGATGATATGTATACATGGAATCCACTCTTCTGTACAGCTTTATGATACAAGTATGGACTCTGAAATAGAAGCCCATCTGCCACAGACTAGCTGTTGAGACACTGGGCAAATTTCTTGACCTCTCTAAACCTCTGTTTCCTTTTCTATATAATACGCAGATAACATACTGTAGGTCTTAGGAAAATTAATTCTCACAAAGAACTAAGCTCAGTGTCTGGTACAGAGGATGAATAAAGATTTGTTGTTCTTAATATTTATTATTATTATTATTTGCACCACAGCTAACAACTGGTTTCTTTAATATAAAATTTATCTTGTTATAGATAAATGATGGGAAAAAAATCCTTAAAGTACCATAGGCTTAAGAGAAAGTCATCACGTCAGCAGGATCAAAAACATTTATACACAAAAGAAATGAAAGCAAAGACCTGAATGTGTACACACCCACACATTCAGAACAGTCAAAATGTGGAAGCAGACCAGGTGCTCATGAGCAAATGAACACATGAATAAATGCAGAACACACATGCAGCAGGGTATCGCTGCTCCTCAACAGGAAGGGGACTCTGATGTACGCTGCAACACGGATAGACCTTGACCGTACACCAGAGGAATGGAGCCAACAGCAGGAAGACACACACTGTACGACTCCACCTCTGTGCAGTAGCTAAGGATTCACAGGTACAGAGCTAGAAAGAACAGGGGCTGACAGGCTGGAGAAGGAAGAGTGGGGGATTATAGCTTCATGGAAATGAAGAGTCAGTGTGGGAAGATGAAGAGCATGGGAGGCAGATAGTGATAGGTGCAGGACAACGTCAGTGTCGTCAACGCCACTTAACTGTACATTTACAAATGGTTACGCTGGGTGTGGGTGCGCATGCGTCACACAGTTAAGACGTCCCACAACAACACTGTGAAGGTTTTCCAACAGACCGCAGGCCTCTAGGAGGCATGAGGCATGTTCCACACACCAGAGGTGCTTAGATCTAATTAGGCAGACAGAAAGCATGCTACAAAGACAAACAGCAGCCCACAGCACTGTGACTAAGGTAACAAGGAAACAAATAAATAAGCATCGAGGAAGCCATAATTTGCCAGTGACATTACCCAGTTGGTGGACATTAGGCACAATTTATAGAGGGTCGGAGGGTGTACGATGACTATGACCTGGGCTTCACTCAACAACACTCATTGCACTCAACAACAGAGCAGGGATGTTAAATGCTAAAAACCAAGAGGGTCCTGGAGACACCCGGCGACTGACAGCTTCATCGCCCAGCTTTTCGCACTTCGTGCAATCGCAGACAATGTGAAACCTACTGTAATTAAGCACTTTCCTTATCCTCTCCTAGCAGAGCTGCATTCAAGAGAAAGGGTAATGGTGCTAAATGAACAGGTTAATTAGAGACGCAGTACTGCAGGCTTTCCCCGGAAACGCCATGTCACACCCTTACATCACACAGGAGAGGGGGCTCTGAGGACCAGCTTCTGAGACAGCCTGTGACCAGGAGAACAAAGCAGACCTCTGCCAAAGGGAGATCAGGGGGCGCACCCTGAACTGCCCCCATGCTTCTCTAGGGCACGAGCTGGCAAACTATGGCTTGTAGGTCAGAACCAACCCAAAGTGTCTGTACAATCTACAGTTTCACATTTTAAAAATGTTTTTTAAAAAAAAAAAAAGGATAAATGAAACAAAGGAGGATAGTGACACAGACCTTTGTGGATGCAGAGGCTAAAATATTTACTATACTGCACACTACAGAAAAAGTTTGCCAAAGCATGCTCAAGGAGATAGGAATTATTAGGCAATGCTTTTAACACCAAAGCATAAAGAGAACTGTAAGAGGTTCATATCCAAACACTGAAACACTCTGAATCCATGGCCAAGTTTCACGCTACAAAGGTCTCCTGTCAATGGGAAGGCAACCTTCAGTTCATCTCCTTCATGAGCAACAATGATCCTTCCCTTTTTCCTCAGGAAAAGAAGCAGTAGAGAAATATGAGCAACATATACACTCAAGCAATTTATGTTTTTAACAAGAAAACACAAACTTGTCTACTCCTCCCATCTCACCTTCCCCTTTCTCAAACCTGGTCATTATTTCAAGAATGAACATGTTCTTAGGAAATTATTATGATTTAAGGTGGTGTTTGCTATAATTCCATTAGGTTTGGGGGTGTTTAGGACTAAGGTTTAAAATAGGTTGCAAGCTGAAACTTGGCAGAAAGAGAGACTGAGGTTAGGCACCAATTATTATATGTAGTTTGAAAAAGCTGGTTTAGAATTTGCTAATTTATAAGAGCTCAGGAAAGAAAGCAAACCTCAACAACCCCAGCTAACTTCATATACTGAACACAGCTAAGAGCCTGCTCAGAATCTGTCCTTCATTCAGTTGATGTTTTTCTTCCCAGAATAATAAATACTTTCTTCAATGAAATGTGGGATCACTACAAATAAAAAATTTGCTATTGACTGGCTATAAGTGGATTACATATTTACTTTGCTTTATTGGAAGGCCCATGAAGGTGAACAGCCATAACTTAAATATCTTCTCTTGCAACCCATACTGCCTCGTTTGGCACAAAACTGGCACTAAAAATAAATTCTTGTTGATTAAATAATAAAAAGCAAGTTCAAAGAAAAAAAACCAATAAATTAGATTGGTTCATCCGTGCCAGGCAAACACATTTTAATGTGGTTGTTGGCAAAAGCTGAGGTTCCTCAGCTCCAGAGTGAGGCTCCCAAGTCCACGAACCTCCAAAGGAAGTTTGAAAACAGAGTTGATCATGTTTCTAATAGCTTTAGTCTCTTATTTGTGGGATTCTGAAATAAGAAGAAATATCTCCATTGTATTTACATTCTGTTATTCACAAATATCTCAACACTTAAAGATTGAATCAGTATGGTGCCTTTGGACAGATCCTCCCTCTGAAGTCAGGGCTTGACCAGGAGCTCTGCCTGCAAGGTCACTGTCCATCAAGTGTGTGCTCACAGCCCAGGTTCTCAGGGAAAGGCTGATCAAAGGCAGAGCATGTGGGGCACTCAAGAGGAAGGAGCAGCTCCTGGGCCAGAGTTGGGGCAGCCGTGCCAGGGGCTGCTCTCTGGAGGGCAGTTTCCGTTTGCAGAGGGTGGTGTGTGGTTCAGGGGCTTCCTACAGGGGGCATGCTGGTGGGCTGGGGGGCCAGGTCTGTGAAAGTTCTCCTAAGGATGCAAGAGTGTGAAGACTTGATTCTTTCAGATCCCAAACTGATGGGAAGCCCTAAGGCCTTACGTCTTTCTCCTCCTTTCTAATATACGAACATATTTTTTAAGAAGGAAAACATCGTGCCAAGTGAGAGGTCACTCATCTTGATCCCAATAAAATCACTCCCCTATTTATGTTTTAAAAAGCCAGTCTTACCTGAACACCGATTTTCGTGCCCTTTGACTAAACATCAAACTAAATGTTACTTACAAGCAATTGACTACAGGTCTGTTTAACAGCAAGACATCCCTTTAATTAACTGCCCTCTTTTTTATTGGAGTTGACAGGCAATACATTTATAGCATCTCCACTGATTACATGAAGTCGTAGGTAGTTATGTACCAACTAGTAAAGAAAAAATAGCCCACATTAATCCCAACGATGGGGGGTTTTGTGATGAAGAAACCCCCAAGGGGAAAAAATACCTTGGCAATTTCAAAGACCCTCAGACTGAAGCCAGGTGCTGTGGTACATTCCTATAATCCCAAATACTTGGAAGGCTGAGGTGGGAGGATGGCCAGTTTGAAGTCATCTTGGGCAACTTAGCGAGACTCAGTCTTAAAATAAAAATTAAAACGGGCTAGGGAATTAGCTCAGTGGTAGAGCAACGCTGGATTTAACCCCATATCACAAAAGAAAATAATAAAACAACCTCCTCCATTGAATATCATCATCAGTTATAGTAGGAGAAAATTACTAATCTCATTTTAAAAAGCTGTTTTATCTCACTTTTTAAGACAAAATTCTTCTTGAGATATATGAGAAGAATGGTACGAGAATGTACACCTAAGAGGATATGGACAAAAAGGAACACTTTCACACTGTTGGTAGGATTGCAAATTAGTACAGCCAATATGGAAACAGTCAAAAGACTAGGCATGGGACCACCACATGACCCAGCCATTCCACAACTCTGTATTTATCCTGAGGAATTACAGTCATCTTAACATAGCGATACCTGCATACCCACGTTTACAGCAGCACAATTTGCAAGAGCCAAACTATGGAACCAGCCTAGGTGTCCATCAGCAGGAGAGTGGATAAAGAAAACGTAGTACACATACACAATGGAGTTTTATTCAGCAATAAAGAAAAATGAAATCATGTCATGTGCAGGAACATGGATGGAACTGGACACCATTATACTAAGTAATAAGACAAACTCAGAAGGTCAAAGGTTGTATGTTTTTTCTCACACGTGGAAGCTGGAGAGAAAAAAAGGAAAAGAAAGGTGTGTGGGAGGATCTCATGAAAATCCAGGGAGATCAGCAGAGGAAACAGACTAGGGTCTGAGGTGAGGAGAGTGAGGGGAAGGCTGGGGAGTGATATTGGCCAAATTACATTGTTATACTGCATGACATGTATGATTATGTAACAATGAATCTTATCATGAATGTACAAAAGTAATACACCAATAAAAAATGTTCATCTAGATTTAACCAAGAATATATGTTATCTATTCTAAAATGGATAAAAGCTACAAATAACATTTCATGTCAATAGCAAGAGGTAGGTTAGGTAATGCACAGTTAATTCACAGAAAATGCATTATTCATGATCACTGGAATGACACTAGGAAAAGACTGCATGAGGAAGTGCTTGTGATATAACCAGTGCTAGTGAAAAAGAGTGTGTGATTCCAGTGGTGTTCACTGTGTGTGGACAGAAAAAAGACTGGAGGGATGTAAATGAAACCAGACCAGAGCTATCACCAAGGAGGGACGGTGACTTTATTCTCTTCCTTGTACTCTACCTATTTCACATAATTCACTCATTTTGTAATAAGAAAGTATATTTTAGAAGAGGAAGAGATTCTCCCACAGGTCTTAATTAGCCGCTAGCCTGGACGTGGAGCTGTCCAGCACTCCATTCCCGGAGCAGCCACGTGCCTAGCGAGGCCGACTGCCCACTGACACCAGTTCCATCTTCTCTAGGTTATTGTAAGAGAAGAAACAGAAAGAGAGTTTGGGGAAAATGCATACTCCTGCATTTATAAACAAGCAAATTCTCAGTAGTAGGAGAAATCATTAAAACCAACCCCCTCCCCCGAAAAAAACACCCTTGTTATCCAAGACTCACATGGAAGAGATTTTATATCCACACATTTTAAGAAACCAAGAGGGAGTCATAAACCCAATTCAATTTAATTGGGTGCTCTCTTGACAGAATTGTTATTAATAAGGCTGTATTGTACAAACCTCCCTGAAACCCCAGACGCTGCTGACGGCACGGCAGACACTGAGCATCCACGCACCACGCGCCACATGCAGTCGACTGTCTGCTCCTCAGTCCTGGCCCCCGCCACAGACCCCCCTCAGCCTTCCTCTCCCCCTTCCCCTTAGATGCTCAAATCAAAGAAAAAACTTGTCTTGAGCAACCTCCATAAATTATTCACATGATATTACAGTGTATGTCAGCAATCTTGCAGTGTTTAAAAAACTTAACTACAAGCCAATTAAAATGTAAACTGAGAAAGACGGATGGAGCTGGGTGCTCTGGTGTGAACTTGAGCAGCTCATAACAACAAGCACTACAACTTCCAGACCTGCTAATGTGACAGCTACTTTCATCAGCAGCACTCCCCTCCCCCACAACCTCCTCCTCCTCTTAGCACAGGGCTGCTCCCAGGACAATGGGTTCCTCAGCCTTCTACGTCCACATAAGTCCCCTGGGCCTTGCAAGCAAGCCTGAGCTCTGCACGGCAAAGTAGTTTCTTTTCCTCTTTATTTTTCAAGATGTGTAATATAACCCTCATTTTCATTCCAGATTGCAGTTCATAAATAAAAAGAAGAAAAAGCAAGCCAAGATGAAGCATTCCAGGAGAGGCCAGGAACTCTGAAGACAGGCCACATGCAGGTGCTAGTGTTGGGAGCGGCCTTCCCTCACGGCTTGCTCCCACTTCACTCTACTCCAGGGTACGCACCACACCAGTGGTGCCAACACCAGTTAACCCAGATTAAACTGATGTAAACTGAATACAAGCAATGGCGAGTGGTTTGGTCTTTATTTCAAGGTGCTGGAGGTTGGACCCAAGTCTTGCGCGTGGTACACAAGTGCTCCACCACTGTTACTCCTCTAGGCCCCTAGTTTGTGTTTAGAGGAAGGGAAGTCTTGGATTATTGCTTAGGTTTTGAATAGTTGTATTATGAAAAAAATACGGTGCCCTTAAAAACATTCGTCCAGGTCTTCTTCTACATCCCTCACCTGGACCTTCCCTGCCCTTCTCTTTAAACCTTCCATGAGCCACCTCAATCTACAGTGCAGCCCAAGCTGTCTCGGGCCAGGCTGGCATCAGAACAAGCCAGGCTGCGAATATTTCTGTATTGCCTACCTCTTCTTTCTGAAATCTTGAGTGTTCATATTCTCTTCCCATGCAGTTCCTTTTTATATATATATATTTATTTATTTACTTTAGTTGTACACAATGCATTTATTTTTACGCGATGCTTAGGATTGAACCCGGGCCACGCACGTGCTAGGCGAGCGCTCTACCGCTGAGCTACAACCCCAGCCCCATGCAGCTCCTTTTAAGTCAGCTACAAATGCTCCTTCTAAAGAAAGGATGGTCTGGACGATGAGAAGGCCTATTGTCAGTGTTGGAGACCTGGCGCCATTGAACAGGATAGCAGAGTGCTTCAGTTCCCACCCTTTCCAGGTCTGTGATGAGACCAACAATTTACAAAGAAGACACCAATGGCCCTCAGTCCCTGCAGAGAATAACACCTACCCCAGTCCTAGGAAAATCACTGCCTTTACAGCAGTGAAATACCACGTTGCTGGATCTACTCTGTCATCTGCAGACATCAGGTCAATCAGAAAGGTCAGGGTTCACACAGAAATGGCACCTGCTCAACACAGCCACAACAAAGGCTTGTACCTATGACCAACTACTAGGGTACCTATCAGTGACCCACTCTATTGCTCTATGACACAGATACACATCAATGAGGCAATTAACTACCTTGAAAACTATCAAACTAAATTTGAAGAGAGAAGAACACCTGGAAATAAGCAAATGCCATGTAGCCAACAGATACAGAGAACAAATGAAGGAATTCAACTTTTTGACCAAACTTTTAAGTTGGGGGCTTTATTTGGGGAGAAAGAGTTGATTTTACCAATCCCATATTAGATTTTCCTTTGCCATTTGTTAGTGGAGATTCTGTACACCACAATTAGGTCTCATATTTATTTGGTTGAATTCAGTTTGCAAGTGTCTCTGAAAAATTTTTTACAGGTCAAAAAGTTATCAGAGTGCTGCACGATCCGTCAATTTCTTCTGTTCCTCACCCTGCTGACTCATCCAAAGAGTGGCTTTCGGCCCTCTCTGGGTATCGGAGTCATGTGAGGAGACTGGAGGCTCAGCTGTATTCCCAGGTATTCTGATTTGACTGGCTAAAGGCAGGCCCTGAGCACTATTGTGTCTAAGTTCTTTTCAAGAGACCCTACCTAATTCAGTGCTGCCAAAGATGGACAGCAGTGACCTGAAGGAGGATGTGATCCGCTGGTTGTTATGGGAAGGAGGGCAACAGCGCAGACTGCACCGCCCCAGGAGACTTCCCCTCTCTCTCATCTTTAACTGCTCCAAATCTTGCTCCTGTCAGGCTCCTGACATTGCTGTCTTGGTCTTCGGTTGAAATGCTCTAACATGCGTTCTGTTTTAGGCCTTAGCTTTGAAAAGAGAGCTTCTGATTGGGGGACCATTGATTCAAACCACAATAACACACCACATTACACCCACTGGAATGCTGTAAGCAAATAAATACCATCTGCAAGGGTGCGAAGAAACGGACTCCTCACACTCGACCGAGGGGAAGGTGAAATGCTGACACTTCAGAATACAACCTGGCAATTACCCCTGCTTAAGTCCCACACCTCTGCAATTCACTACCAGGAAAGGAAAACAGGGACATGAAAACACACACCTGACAGCACCATTCACAGAGGCCAAAAAGAGGGAGAATGTCCATCAGCTGATGGATAGATAAGAAAAAGGGGACATATCTAGCCAGTGGAATATTATAAGCAAAATAAAGAAATGCAACATTGGTATGCACACCACACAGACCAACCTGGAAAACAAGTGAAAGAAGGTGGCTACCAAAGGTGGCACATGGCTCAACTCCACCCACACGAGCCAAGGGCACAGCAAATCCAGAGAGAGAAGGGTGGCAGTGTCCTGGGCTGAGGCCGGAGGAGGGGGGTGTGAGAAAGGAGTGTGGGTTTCTCTTTGTGGGCGAGGAAATATTCTTTTTTTTTTTAAATTATTTTTTCGTTTTTAGTTGTACACAATGTCTTTATTTTTACGTGGTGCTGAGGTTCGAACCCAGGCCGCGCACATGCTAGGCGAGCGCTCTACCGCTGAGCCACAACCCCAGCCCACAAGGAAATATTCTAAACTTTGACTGTGTTCATGAATGCACAGCTCTGGGAATACGCTACAACCACTCAATCGTCCACATCTGAAGTGAGTGAGCTGTGCTGGACGTGGGTGACAACTCAATACAGCCCTAAGGCACACGAGCGGGCAAAGCAAAGTGAGCCTCTGCTTGGAGACCTATCTCAGCAGGCTCCCTAGGCTCCGGAAGGGCTGTGGCTGTGGCTGGGTGGTGGCAGCTCCCACCAGGTGTGAGGCTGCACTCTTAGGCCCACCCTGTTGGTAAGATCTTCTAGTTCAGCCCAGAACAGGCTCCCGGTTGCAGTGTACTCTAGTCTTCCTCACCCCAGGTGTCCCGTCAAAGTGGGGATGTGCAAGCGTGACCTATGCTCCAGGTGCCAGGGACGCAGTGAGTAAAGCAGGAAAGCACCTGGATTGTCACACAGCCGTAACTGGTTTGCCCGCCATGGATGTCCCCAGTGGACCAAGTGCACCCTGTCCTCCCATCCTCCCACGCGGGACCAATGTCTCGTAATTAGGTTCCACCATGTCAGCTCAACCTGCTGTCCCATGAGTCCTTCATCTAATCCCTCCTTTCTCTCTGGCCACTCTTCTTTGTCTTTCCCAGAAACAATTTCCACTACCACCATCAGATCTTCAGTCATATCATGATTTTTTATCTTCCCTTCCTCCTCCTTGCACAACCTCCAAGCTTAGGCTTATTTCCATCTGTTTTCAAGAAATTCTTTCTGTATACATACATATATGTGTGTATGTGTGTGCTTCATATAATACACATATATGGACATGTGTTATGTATAATCTAACTCATAATATATGTATATATGTGCATGTACAGGTATGTGTATACACAACAAACCCAAGACTCACAGCATAAGCTTTGTCCCTCTGACTAAACCATACTTTCTTGAAGAATGAAGTCTTAAGGGTCTTAGGTGCTCAGGTGCCAGGCTCTCAGCAGATGTGCTCGCAGACGGGCTGATAAAGGGACTCACTTTTATTTCCAGGGACAGGTGCACCATCAACTTCTCTCACACAGTGCCCCTCGGCAGCAGTTGCTCTTCCCATCCCAAGAAAGCCTGCTCTCTGTGCCTTTCCTCTCCTCCAGGATATGTGCTGTTACAGTCAAAATCACTCCCTTGGGAAATTATTGATGGGCAGCTTCTAATTTTAAGCTACAGCTGAACTAAGAAACTGAATCACAGCTGCATTACCATTTTATCCTGCATGAAGCCCTAATGATAAATATTTAACCAGAACAACTTCCTTTTCCTTTGCTTCTATGTTCCTGCGTAATTATTTTAACAAATGGCTGTTTCAAACGCTTACCATTCTTGTCAAATCCCTAACTCGGCTCCTGGTGGACTGCATTTTTGCTGTCTCCTTCGCTGAGGAAGTAGATGCTTCGCATTTCCTGCCACACGTGCCTGCACTTACAGCTCTGGTGCTACCTCAGCAGAATTGCCCACCAGGTGCTTCTTGTTCTGCACCAGGTCAGGGCACTCCCTGGCCTGTGGAGGTCACCTGTGGCCCCATGGTGTGCTCTGTGATGACCATAAAGCACATGCTAAGATGGGGCTCTGTCTGCCAGGGTCCTTGAGGGACAGAGATGGACAGGGCTCCTCTCTTTCTTCGAGCTGGCTCTATGGTACCAGCAAGGAATGGCTGTGGCCTAATCGAACTTAGATCCGAGGGCTGCTTGTTACTGTAACATCACTAACTTGGCCTGCCCAACACCTTATCCTATCACTGTCCTCCCTCCAAAAACCTGTCCCTCCTCCCTTTGAAGCTACTGCTCTCTCTCTCTTTGGACCTACTTCCACCACCTCTCTTTTCTCTGAGGTCATGTTTCACCTCCTCACTCTCTCTAACCTCTCTCTATGGGAACCAACAGCCAAACAACTAAAACACCCACTTGCCAATCACTGCGTGACTCTGAGCTCCAGGTGCTCTCGTGTCATTATTCACTGAATCCCTACAAAACATCAAGAGGTGGCTCAGTACTTACCTCACTGTATACTGAGGACACTGAGGCCCCAGGAGACTTTGAACAAAGTCAGTATCTGGTAAATGGCAAGCCTGAGATGTGATTCTCAGTCTGATTCCAAGCCCCTAATGATGCCAACAACAGGCGTGGGAGTTGCTTCCGCTCACCTCCCACACACACCCACAGGTCCACTCTGCTTCTCCTTAGGCCACAGCTCCACCTTTCTGACCACCCCAAGCACTGAATAGGCCTTCACTGACCCCCTTCCTTACCTCATGTTTTCCTCTTTCTAAAGGACTCTAATCTGGCTCCTACTCCCACCATCTTTTTTTTTTTTAATATTTATTTATTTGCTTTAGTTGTACAGGATGCGTTTACTTGTATGTGGTGCTGAGGATCGAACCCAGGCTGCACATGTGCTAGGCGAGCGCTCAACCGCTGAGCCACAACCCCAGCTCCTACTCCCACCATCTTATCAAAACCATTCCTGCTCATGGTGAGTGGCCTCTGACTGGTGGACTTCAGAAGATCTGCCTCCTTTTGTCCCATCTATGACATTGAACACTACTACTTCCATCTTCTGAAAGCCCTCTTTTTTGCAAAACCAGCCTTTCCTAAACATCAAATAATACCTCTGAAGGTCTCCTTTGCTGACTGTTCCTCTTCCAGACATCACTAGTGAGCAATCCCAAGACTGTGTCTTCCATCAGGGATTTCTCTTTCCTTCTCTCTTCCCTTCTTTCTTTTTTGGGTGCTGGGGACTGAGCCCAGGGCCCTATGCCTTCACCCCAGTCCCTCTCCACTGGCGGTTTCTGTTTTTTTTTTTTTTTTTTTTTTTGATATTATGTGCATTTTTAAAAACTTTATTTTATTTATTTGTTTGATATTATGTGCATTTTTTTTTAAAACTTTATTTTATTTATTTGTTTCTGTGTGGTCCTGAGGATGGAACCCAGTGCCTCCATGAGCTAGGCAAGCGCTCTACCACTGAGCCACAGCTATAGCTCTCTCCTGGTGATTTCTTAAATCCATATTTGTTATCCAAAACAACTTCTTCAGGGGTTGACCAATGTTCTCCACCTGCCTGCTTCACAGATACTTAAACCCAATATCTGTGAAAGTGAAATGACCCCTTACTCTCCTCCTCACCTTGGCTCTGCCCTGTGCTCGGGACCAGGAGTCCCACCCACAGTCCCCATTCCTGTTTCCCATTTCCCAGCACCCAGCATTTAGTCAGTCACTCAGATCTGTTAATTGTCAGCTCTGAAGTTTCTCTGGAATTTCCTCCTCTGATATGTCACTACTGCTGCCCAAGGCGGAGCTTCCTCATCCTGCATCTGGAAAAGCCCCGTGATTCCCCTGAGGCTGTCAGCGTCACCTCACTGAAACACAAATCTGATTTGGTCTCTGGCTCAAAAACCTCTCTGCAGTCTCCAGGACCCGAGGCCCACCCCACTTCCTTATTTTATCTCTCATGTCTCTACTCCACCTATACAAGTAGGGCCACACAGTCCCCCAACACACCATGGCTTCCCTTGCTTGGCACACACCAACTTCAGTTCTTCTCCATGGAGCGGTCTACACATCCAGCAAGACAACTCAAAGAGGCTTCCTCTAGGAAGACTGCTGGACTTGCAGGCGACTTTGGCCATATCCATCCTGTGTTCTCTTGTCAACTCTGATCATATTCCTATTACAGCATTTGTAATGCATTGTGGTATTTGTTTATGGATAGGTCCCTAAGAAAAGGGGTTTTAAGCTGTGTTCAGTGAGCTCCTGGGGAAGGAAGGACTCAAGAGGCAGAAAGACATGTGGTAGGTACCCTTCTTTTCATAAGTGAAGGTCTCACATGAGTTTGGTTAGTGGTGTAGCACATAAAGCAAGGTTGGAAAGCATTTTACTGGACCATAAGTCCCTTCAAGTAAGATATTAACCTGGGAACCCTAGATAGTAACGTGATGGTTGACACGTGAATGATACCCCAGAGATGCTTCCTGGCCCAGTGACCGACTCCACTGCCGGTGCAGCACCGTCTCCTTCCACTTGAGCTTTTGTCCTAAGCATGGAAGTCAACGACTCCTTTTCAGGTTGCCCTGGAAGCCCAATGGCTCTCAGAAATAAATTTGGTCACTAACGTGAAGGTAGTTGTCAAAACAGCACTGCTTTAAAACACCTGGACCATAAAGTTTTTAGCAGCTTTGGTTCATTACCAAAGTAGGCATTGTCTTAAAATTTATCTTATCTGAAGCTTAAACACACTTACTTTCTTGTCAGAACACTTAGGTCTCCAATATGGTCAATTACCAGATAATAGTGTCCACTTTCTCATGTCTTAGTGCTTAAATGGTCTGATCAATAAATAAGTACACACTGCATTATTAAGAGCACGCTGATGCCAGACACAAAGGAGCATGTGAACTTCTAGCCTTTAAAAAATACCATTTAACTTCCCTGTCAATTGCAGGTTCTTTACAAGCCTCCATTGTGTTTGCTGCATTGTAAAATAATTATCTTTGAACCTTTGGTCTCGTCTCTACATGTCACATGCAAGAGTGCATGTGATTTTTTTTCCAACTGGCGCTGAGTTTAAGCTTTATTTCTCTGGCTCATGAAAGGCATCAAAATAAGCACAACTCTGAACCCTGTGGTCTGATGGGATTTGAGAACTGTGTGCTGCTTGGTGACAGATCTGACCTCTCTTCCAAAGAGTAAAGTGCAAAATTCAGGTCAGCTAAGTGGACACTGGGACAAACACTGGAGCCAGTTCTTTCATCAAATGTCCAGTTCTTTCAAATGGATGATATTTTAAGAAGGAAAAAAAATCACTAACAGTTACTTTTTAAAATTCCTATTAATTATTTTGGTAATAGGCATTCCCAACACCTTTCTACATTTACATATCTAAAATGAGCTACAGCATGTGCAGAAAAAGTATCATTCCAACTCTACCCTTAGTAGTAATATTGTTAGAGGAATATCAGCTAAAACTGAGCTCACTAAAAATCTTAGCATTCAGACCTATCCAAACGGCTGAGCGCATGGCACACACCTGTAATTCCAGAGGCTCGGGAGGCAGAGGCAGGAGGATCACAAGTTCAAAGCCAACCTCAGCAACTTAGTGAGTCGCTGTTTCAAAATAAGAAATAAGAAGGGCTGTGGATGTGGCTGAGTGGTTAAGCACCCCTGGGTTAAATCCCCAGTACAAAAAAAAAAAAAAAAAAAACCTATTGAAACCACTCAAATGATATTTTATTTATTTAAAACTATGTTAAACATTTTGGCCACAGTTCTGCTTCTTTCTCTAATACTTGAATGCTTATGACCAAACAGAATTAACTAGTCTCAATTAAGCAACTCAAACCAAGAAATGAAGAGAAACATAAGTTATACCTGCCTGGCACCATACACTAAGAGACAGGTATCATTTTGGAGTCCATTTGAAAAATTCCCCATTTACTGAATGTACTAGGTACTAGATAGCTTAAAAACTACATGCATTTTCCTTGTCTGATATAGGCAGCTGTAGTGCTTTCTCAATGGGCCAATCTCTCCTGCTTCCAAATCAAAGTAAAAAAGAAATGGTCAACATTACATTTGATAGCATATGATTATCAACAACATGACCATGACCTCCCATGGGCCCTGCTGAGATAAAAAGAAAACAGACTGGGTAATCATTAAAATAAATGGCAATCCTATGATTGTGCATGGTACTATGTTGGCTGTGTACACAGAATAACCCAGTGCGTGATCTCTGACGCTGAGTAGTTCATGATACATTGAAAGAAATACAATTCTGCTCCTAAAAGGTAACTGAAAATATAGCTATCTGATTGACAAATGAGATGAATGGGCTAAAGGAGAACTATAAGTGGCAAAAGAAGAGTCTGGGAGTCTTGGAAGCTCTTCAGGACAAAGTGTGATTTGAACCAAGTTGTTTTATTTCTGTTGTTTTGAATGAAAGAACAGGGTATTGGTATAGTTTGGATCTTAAATAGCCTTCAAAGGCCCATGTGTTGAAGGCTAGATCTCCAGCTAATGGTGCTACTGGAAGGTGGAGAGACCTTAGAGGAACAGGTCCTAGTGGGAGAAAGACCACTGGGCATGTCCTTGAAGGGGAGAGTATACTCCAGCCCCTTCCTCTGGTTCTTTTAACACTAAGGTTAATGAGAGTACCAGATGTTCACAGGCCAAGAGACCACGGACTGAAGCCTCTTGAAACCATGAACCAAAATCCTCCTTATAAGTTGATTTTCTCAGGTGTTTTTTTCAAAGTAATGGGAAGCTGACAAATGCCAGCATGAAGCACATTGGTTGCAACAAACATGGACAACTTTGCCAAGTGTGATTCATTATGTAAATGTCTGATGAGTTATAAGAGAATAATGGCCACTCATAACACTTGGCTATTGCATCTGCATAAATATCTTCATTTAAGTAAATAATTATTTTTTTAAGAAAAATGTAATACTTACTTTGTAGCAGTTAAAAAATAAGATTATCAACAACTTCAGGATTTTCATTCTTTTTGATATAGCAATTTCATTCCAAGAATATGTTCCAAAGGAATGTGAAAATCATTTAATGAACACATAAATGAAATGCTGGCCAAATCCTAAATATTTAGCAATTAGGGATTGGTTATCTACATTACCGTGAAGGGACAAAATGGATCAAAACAGATGTAGAACAACAGTTAATATGATGAAAAGATATTTTGTTCATGAAAATATTGGGAGGCATTATGTTCCCTTAGATTACCATCTGTGCATTAACAAAACATTTATACACACAGAGGAAAAGAGTGAGTGGACATGTTTCACAAAGACTGTTTCCTTGATTCTAAATGGGGCTGGCGTCATCTGAGAGTCATTGAAATAATTTATCTTTCTGCACTCAGGTGAGGTCCTGCTTCTCTCCCACCCAACAGTGCATGCTGCCATGCTCACCAGCACCACTTATGTTTCACTGTGTTTTCGTATGTGACACAGTTCCTGGAAAACGTTCTTTAGGTGTTTGCTAAAAAAATGTTTAAATGAATAAAGCTAGGAACTATACAAAGTGTTTGGAATGTGCTGGAATGTACAATGTTGACATTTATCTTCCTTAAATTAAAAAAACTAACTAGATTTTTAAAAAAATGTAACTAGGAAGATAGGGACAGAAGAAAAGATGGAGAGAGGGAGGAAGGGAAGGACAGAAGGACCAACCATTATTTCTTCACATGACAAATAATTACTCCAACTTCTTTGAATGAATTTCTTCTGGCTTGTGGAATACTGAAGGATATACTTATTTGCAGTAAGATTATATGGAATGTCTCCATTTCCCTAGAAAGAAGTGTTTAAAAACTGGCTCATAACTATGGTATTTCAGGAAATACACAGGATTTGAAATGCATTGGTGAACTGGCACATGCTTGAAGCCCCAGCTACTTAGGGCAGAAGTCTAAGCAACTTGGCAAAACCCTATCTCAAAATGAAAAGGTCTGGGGTGTAACTCAGTAGTAGAGCACAAAAACAAAACAAAAACAAACAACAAACAAACAAACAAACAAAAAACTACTAGAACAGAAAAGAAAAAGAAAAAAAAAAAAAAAGGTATACAATTTCAACGTGTTGTGTTCAATCTCTGCTCATCCTTTCCTGAAATGGAAAAAAGAGTAAAGGAAGAAACAAAATAGAGAAATAAAGAAGAAGATGAGGGAGGAGGGGCAGGTATCTGGGACTCACTAGGTTCTCTCCCCATGCAGCGCTGGTTCTTGTTTTATTGGAACTATCCCACTCTCTCCAGTGTCATCAGGTCTGAAGATGGTAGCATGAGCTGACAACGCCCCAACAGAAAAGTCCTGAGGTCTGCAAAGGTCAGCTTCTGTGACCTTTTCAAGTTCTAAGAAGTGTCTGTGGCTGTGCATATTTCCAGGAAAGGCTCGGTAGGTTTCCATAATAATCATTTCACAGACTCTAAGTTCTGCTTTTGCATTGTCAAAGGGTCGCTGAGTATGGTGGAACACACCTGGTGATCCTAGCGACTGGGTAGGTTGAGAAAGGAGGACTGCAAGTTCAAAGCAAGTCTGAGCAACTTAGTGAGAGCTTGACTCAAAATAAAAAATAAAAAGGGCTGGGAGTATGGTTCAGTGGTTAAGCGCCTTTGGGTTCAATTTCTGGTACCCCCCCCACAAAAAAAAAAAAAAAAAAAAAAAAAAAGAACTGTCAGAAGGTTAAGTCCACCCTAAACTAAAACTTTCTCAGTGTATGGCTGATGGGGTATGAGTGTAGATGATCATTTGTATGCATGTATGTTATGTGCATATGTAAACACCTAAGTATGTACATGTATACATACCGATGAGTGTGTGAACATATGCAAACAATCTCCTTGAAGCTTTCTGATTTCAGCAAGCTTTATTCTATTTAGTAGCTTGGGGACTTGACAAAGTCCCAGGTGGACCCCGTCTCCTGCCTAGTTCCACCAGGGACATGGGTGTCATGCTCCTTTGTGTACTTGCATGTCTTACCCCTGGTCCTACTCATCTTATCCTTGCTTCTTGGGTGGTGATGATCTCTTTGGACTCTATGATTTGGCATTTTTTAGATGCCGCTGGAGAATTCCAAAGGTATCAGATTCTTCTGTGGTGGTGAGGACATCTTAGAAACCTAGTCATTATGTAGATTAAAGCATCAAAACTTAGGCTGCCCAGTGATGCATACAAAACTGTCATGACCATAGCACAGGCCCACAGATGACAGGGGTTAAAGGACAGGAGGCTGAAGCAAGTGAAAACTGAACACTGACCAAGTGTGGTGGTACACATCTGTAATCTCAGCAACTCAGGAGGCTGAGGCAGGAAGATGGTAAGTTTAAAGCCAGCCTTAGCAAGACCCTGTCTGTAGACAGATAGATAGATAGGGCTAAGGATATAGCTCAACTTGTGGCTTTGGGTATGATTCCAGGAATCAAACTAAACCAAAGCAAAGCAAAGAAAAGAAAAAAAAAAAAAAAAAAAAAAAAAAAAAAAACCAACCAAACAAACAAGAACAAAAACCACTGGCCCAAAACACACAAGCCAAGTACTTTGCTCTATCATGATTATCACTTTAATCTTCAAGGATCTGTTTTGTATGAGAAGCTGCTGATCCTTTAAAACAAATCTGCTATATACACTTTACTCAAACGGTGATAAGAACCCAAAAGATGGTACTGGGAATGCAGGCAGGGCCAAGACCAGTTCATTGGGAAATGGTGAGTTTTGTGTAGAGTATCTTTTTGGAGAGAAAACTTAGTGTACATCCTGACAGTGAGGCTGAAACTCTGAAGAACAGCTCAGAGGCTTTTGGGTGGAAGGGTAACAATGAGCCCTTCACAAGCACAGCTCAAGGTCAGCCTTTTGGGGGAAGAACTTCACGTGGCAACCCACATGTCCTGGCTCAGTTTCCTCTTCATCTCCCTGGCAAGGGCACCATGGAAGAGAAGCTACAGTGAAGACAGAGAGTGGAAAGCCATTGCGAAGATTCAGAAGTGTCTGCCTAGCTTTCCATGAGCCAGTTCCACGGGAAAGCAGCTGACCTTGAGGGTACTGGGGGCTGGGCGCTGGGCATAGACTTGTTCTTCATGTCCTGACCACTTGACACAGGTACTGAGATCATTTTCCAGGCGAGAAAAGAGCTGTAAATATGTTCTTCTAACAATCATGACTCTCTTGAGATATTAAGAAAAGTGGATTGACAAGAATCCATTTCAAGGTACTTGCCTATTTCCCTTTCACAGGAAGCACTTTCTGTTTTTTGAAGATAGAGTGTATCATTTCACAATAAACAACATCAGCCACTATCTGTCAGATGACAATGACAGAACTTTGTAACTTATCTTTTTTAAAATCAGTGTCATTAAAACCATGAGCTTCCCTACCCCGAAACAAATGACAACTAATGAGGACATTCAAACACTTGAAGGATTATCACTTCCACAACAGTGTCAGAATTTCCACTATTAAAAACCCAGGTAGAGAAAACATTCTACCCCTGACTTCTTGGTGGAGTTTGGGTCCAGTTAGCCTCGTTTTAAAAGTCCATGAGACATATTTATATTTAAAGGTAGGGTGAGTTTCACAAAATGTTTGGACACTAAAACACTCTCTGTAACAATGCAATTATTCTCATCCTTTAAAGAGGCAGAGCAAAGGTGTGTTTTAAATGTCACAAAACTTCCAGCTGCTTTATGATTTTGAACTATGTCACTATAATGCTTTGCTTCTTCCCTGGATTCCTGGAGTGGAAGACATTCCTCATGCTGTCCCCCTGCTTGCCTTCCTGGCACAGTCCTTGCATCACATGGAGAGAGGTATCCCTTGCTTTTGGGTAGCAGTATATTACACCTTCAATGCTGATGGAAAAAGCAGATTTCTTACATAAAATGTGCTCTAGAACATTTTTCCCAAGACCCCACTTGACTTCTCACAATATACTTTGATGACTAAGCCTTCACATCTTGTGTCCAAAGACTAATTAGTGAGTTAACAATAACTCATCCACTAAGTGTTTCTGTACTATACTTAGATTCATTATGTATTTTTCATTTAATTTTGCTTTTGCAGGGCATAAAAAGTTAAGCTATCAAGATTAAAATGGAGCTAGCCAGATGGCACATACATGTAATCTCAGTATCTAGGGAGGCTGAGTCAGGATGATGACAAGTCAAAGCCAGCCTCAGTAACTTGGTGAGGCCCTAAGCAACTTAGTGAGCCCCTGTCTCAAAATAAAAAATCTGGGGATGTGGCTCAGTGGTTAAGCACCTTTGGATTCAATCCCTGGTACCAAAAAAAAAAATAAAAAAAAAATAAAATAAAAATAAACCCTGATTAATTAAAAACTAAATCAGGATTAAAATGGAAAGGTGCATGTGATGCTACTCATATTCAGGCAATTGAGCCCATGCCAAGACCTGCCAAAAGGAGGCCCTTCTTGGGGGACACTCCAGCCATGCCTTTCCCCAGTGGCAAGAATCCATGGGGTCATGGGGATGGACCACATATCTTGGATGTGCCCCTTTTGGACAGCATTCTGCATGTCAGAATCATAGGACTCTCCTTCCTAGATGACCTAAGCCTCTTCCAGGGCCTGTGCAAGTAGTCACCCTGGGGACCTTCCCTTGAGCACAGGCTATGCCATTGGTGCCTACCCTGTAGGCCTAAGGGCAAGCAAGAGGCTGCTGCTAGCTGGTGTGGTGAGGGCGTAAGGCGGCATGTGGTGTCTCCCTCAAGGAGCCAAGCTCCTGTGGTGCTGGAAAGAGCCAAAGTGAAAAGAGAAAAGTGAGGTGGGCTTCCATAGGTGGCACAAGGATGCCCCAAGATGGAAGGATTTTAATGGCACTTCACTTAATACCCAGCAGCATGCTACAGAAAACCCTTACCCTTCATTTTTGTCACTTCACCTACATCAACCATAGGAAGGACACCTGGGTGACAGCTGATCAGAGACTCCTACACACGAACTCATGATTTACAAACCAACTCGAGAAGAGTCATCTTCAGGATGCAGAAATTCAACAGGCACACACACACACACACACACAAAAACCCAACAAAAAAAACCCCACACATCCACATGCCCCTCTGCCCACCCATACATACAGCCTCACATCACCCAGAGCAGGCTATGGGCTGTGACCACCAACATCACATACTCTAGGCTACTGCCCACCTCCATGCTATCACTGTTCTAAGGATCTGCACATTCTCAATCAACGCCCCAGCCAGGGTGCAGCTGCATGTTCCAGTTCCATACACACCTTTTTAGCTGGTTTATACTCGCCAGTAGCTTGTGCTCAAGAAAATTTAATGACCATGTGTAACACCCACCCTTCACACAGCACACTGAATCTCAGGCCTGGCTTTGGTCCCTCATTTGACACATTTATGATAGACATTAAATTACAGTAATTCCCAAGCTCAACCCCTTAGAAACAGAGTTCTGCACACCAAGCTAACTGCACACTGATGTCCTAAAGCATCAGCTCAGACACTCCCTTCCATGGGGAAAATGGTCCTGCGCTGACCGGTGCGACATGCAGGCCTCCAATACATGAGGCTCTGAACCTCTAGCAGGAAGGGTCAAGATCCAGAGAGCCCAGTTTTCACGGGGAGGAGGAGTGCAGCTGGCAAGAGAGGCAGTAGGCAGACAGGAGTCTGTGGCTGGGGGGCTCAGGCCCCAGGAGTCCTACCGGGAGGTGGAAGAGCAGTGACAAGGTAGGAAGGGATGGATGGGGGCTCCAGAGAACACATGGCAATGGCATCGCTGTGGTTTTCAATGCTCCTTCTGAGTCTGAGCCTAAGCTGAGACTTCCAAATCAGAAGGCCTGAGCAGCGCCCCCAGGGTGGTGCAAGGCACACTGCCCTGTACAGTCTGCACACCCTCCACCAAACTAAGGTGTTCCACGCAGAGTGCCTGCAGGACCCGCCTCTGGCCAGCAGCAGCTAGCACTTCCCACTGAGCCCAGGACTCGGGATCCCCTCTGTTCCACCCAGTGAACTGATCCTGCCACCAAGTTATCCCACACACAATGTGTGCCCCTCTTTTTCAATGTGCCCCAGGAATCCCTGGGAGCAATTTTCTGGAATTCATGCAATACTCCTCAAGAGGTCATTCTGAAGCAGCAGGAAAGCCTCGGTGAAATTCTACTAAGGAACTGGGACTGGTCCAATTTTCCTACACAAATTTTTACTAGATGGAAATCCAGAAGTCTTGGCCACTTCTATCCGTCATAAAAACACCCTTTGTTTAAACAAAGTCTCCACTGACGCATTTTCCAGCACATAAGGTGATTTTCAGTGTGGCACAAAACTCACTAGGGTCCTTTAAAACCAGAAGTGGGGGGGGGGCAGGTTAAGGAGAAGAAAAAATACCTACACAGCAGAAGGCTTTATGATCTATAACTGAGTACATACTGCATTTGCAATAATGCCACATTTAACCGCCTGGGCTGTAACACAGTAAACCCCTCACAACATTGACCAGCCTGCAAACAGAACCAAGAAACCTGGCCAGGAATTCTATCTGCAATAACAAATTTAACTTGCAATAAAAGCCATCTGTACAAGTGCCAATTATCCTTCTTCTCAAATGATTAGGTTCCACATAGTTTTGCTGACAAGCAAGTTATGCCACATTTTAATAGGCAATAAAATGTATTATTAAATAATTAGTAGCTAAGAAACAGAAATTAGAGGCTACTTCCTTTCACATGCATCCCCCAGTACTTCATCTATGATGTAAAGCAACTTGATCCTCCAAAGAGGACAGACTGAAACCTGATACAGGAGTTTACTGTGAGACAATTACCAGGCTAATGACTGTTCACAGAGACTGAAGCAGGAAAGAAATCTAGAAAATTCCACCTAACCCCTGTTATGTCTGATCTGTAGCAGGGTCCCAGAGGAGCAGAAATTTCTTCAAACCACTCCTTGTTCTGAGCACATTAATTAAACTGTTGAAGGTAAAGGAGTATTGATGTCTTTCCCATCTCCCCGCTTCTCCCTGCAGGTAGTGTCTGGTACTTGTTCAGCCCTAAAGGTACAGTTGCACTAACTGAAAAAAGCCCCACTAAGACCAATTAAGGTCTTTACTAAGAGGCTGAAAAGAAGACAAATGAAGGCAGAAAGCCCGATTACAAGGAACCTTTGTACAGATGTAAAGCAATTAGAGTGGTCCCGGGGGAAGGCGGCATGGTTCCAGAAGCACATGATTTTACAGCCTGTCTAAACTTGGAACAATCTATCTTTTTTTTAGGTTGAGAATAAAAGTGAACCCTATATTAGTGTCATATATCAGCTGCTAGTGCTTGTGATTGGTTCCCCCATGCCTGCTACAGCCATAAAGCTTCTCAAAGATCCCAGTGGAGGGCAACACCATTATACACTCTGCTCTCTCTGGCAAGGAAAAAAGACCCGCCTAGTGTTGGAACTGCTGAGCAGAAGGGGCTGCCTCAGCAGCAGACCCAGAGAGAGGGATGTCAGGAGAGAGAGGGCTGACCCAGACAGGGGTAGGCAGGGACGGGAAGGGGGGCAGAGAAGGACCCCCGGAACAAGACTGTAGGCTCTGGAAGACATTTAAGAGGGTCATAGCCTTAAGAAGAACAAAAAGTCTGCCCAGATTATCCTCTGAGGACATTTTAACAGCAGCACATTTCTGTCATTAGCCTTCCTTTTGATCTGGTTAATGCATAACATGTCAGGCTTTCTCTCCACACTTGATAGCTGCCAGCAGATGGGTTCTTGGTAAAAAATTTGTACCTTGTGCTGTATTTCTGGAAGTGAAATGACCAAAAAAGAGAGGAGGGGTCAGAAATTTCTGCCTATTCCCCCAGTAATTTAGGATCAAAGACTCACAGACCAGAAATGAACCCCAGAAACCACCCTGTGCACTTCCTTGGAGTGGGCTCTTCCAACAGCTAGGGAAGGCGAAGAACAGGGGAGATTCAGAGTCTTCCAGCAGCTGCAGTGAGGAAGTGAGAACAGACAGATGAAGTGGACGCTAAGAACCTACTTTCTGTACCTAATATAGCCTCATCATTTCAACAGGTAATTGATAAGAACACGCTACTGATGATATTTTATGAAAAATTTTTATAGTAAGGTTTGAAAGTTTCTTGTATTTTTTACACTTACAGGGTGTGTTCATCAGATTCACCCATTTCCAAGCTGAGTCACGGTCACTGTCTCAGAGTAGCTCGATTGCAGATGCCAGCTTGGAGTCCTGGCCTAACGCTTACTAGCCATGGGATGACGCAGATTACTTAAGTTCTCAGTGTTTCAAACTGCTCATCTTTAAGTTGGGTCTAAGCCTTTACCTCATAGGATTGTTGAGAGGATCAAGTAAGATAATTCACATGAGAATCTGTAACAAATCCTGACAGAAGAGCACTCAATAACAAGTAGTTGAAAAATTCATTTCTATTTCTATTAACTGATCTCAAGTAAAGGAAGAGGGCTGTTTTCCACCAAGGCACATATTTTATAAAAGCCAGGGGGAATCCCTCTATCTGAGGTTCCCTGGGTCTGGCTGGCTGGCTGTCTGGGCTGGTGACGCCAAGAGAATCTGAGTGTGGACTTGAGCCTCCAGCACGGCGAGTTTGGAAGACAGGGACTTGTCAGCGTTGTTTTTATTTATCTGGTCCACACACAGCAGTCAGACAGGAACACAGAGTCAGGAAGTAGCATCTGCTGGGGAGAGCCATGCCGAGACACCAGCAAGAGGCTGTTGCCTTAGGAAGAGTGATTAGCAGGAACACCGGCTTGAGGTAAAGAGTGGATAACTGCACAGATCATTTTGATTTTTGATAACTAATAATTCACACTGAGAAACAGCATTAGAAACTGGTGGCATTTAACATTCAACAGAGAAATAATTAACTTTTAAAGTTAGCCAGTAAAAGAAAATGCCAAGGCAGGGTGGTGAGGCCGAGCTAACAACAAGAGGGGATACAAGGGACATTAATTAGGTACAAGCAAACATCCTTCCTAATAGCTCATGTTCTCATTCCCAAAATGTCAACAACAGATATTAACACCAGATGCTAGCATCACATCTCCCTCGACAGTGAGTCCGGGTCATGTGTGCGCTCAGAGAAAAGACTGGTGATTGAGGGGGAATCCGATGGGATAAAGGCTGTGTTTCCTCCTCTTAAATAATTTATAGCCCCCTTATGAACGATGTGGAAATGGGAGCTTTCAGGGACTGAACTGAAATGGGGAAGGAGAAAGAGGGGTCCGAGTAGGCACTGTTTCCAAGGAGATGGCCTGGTGTGCTTTCCACTTTCCTGGGTACAGCCTGGGCCCGGGACTGCTCAGCCACCCCCTTGCAGGAGG
Organism: Tamias sibiricus; assembly: GCA_025594165.1. Lineage (NCBI taxonomy): Eukaryota > Metazoa > Chordata > Mammalia > Rodentia > Sciuridae > Tamias > Tamias sibiricus. Next base: position 40,237,357 of record CM046674.1, on the reverse strand, counting down.
CTGAAAATGTGCTCTCCTGTGTGGTATGTGTAGGCATTTTGAGTATAGTGTGGTAGAATCACCACCCCCAGGAATAGAAACCATAATCAAAGTATTCAGAAAATTTTAGAAAAAAGAATTTCTGGTCATCTATAGAAAATCATTCCCTTCTCCTGACTTCAGTGTTTTTCATGCTTAGAGTCAATGAATAAAGAGATCGAACAAGTCTAGGGCATTTGACACATTGATTTGCTGAGCCCTAAGCAGGCAAAGCTGAAGACCAAAAGCCAACTTAAGCTCTGTACCTTGTCAGCTAGGGGTAACCACACCTGTCAATGACCTGTAGCGTTTGCAGAGGAAGCGGTCAAAAACTTGAATGTACCAAATGGACTTGAATCCAATAACAAGAAACACACTAGAAAACAAAGGTCTAGAAGGAATGTGTAAAGATAACTGCCCTGTCACAGTGAGCTTCGCTGAATTCCACTAATAACCATTAAACAAAACCTTCCCAACCGCAGGGCCTTTGCAGATGCTAGTATTTTCCCACAAGGTGCTTCTCATGCTGTTGTCTCACTCCAGCTACATCATTCTTGCTCGTCAAGACTCTTCCTAGAATGTCGTTTCTTTCCTAAGGAAACTAAAAGAAGGGATCTTCCACATCTGCCTCTCTGGTGTGTGCTCTACCCACCCACCCTCTTGGACTCCACCTCAGTCTCTGGGCTGATGCTAAGGCTTTCTGAAGCAGCATTTGCCACACTGTACTCAGCTTGTTTATTTCTCTGCTGCATCTAAGCTCCAATAGGGCGCAGGTGACGTCCATTCTGCTTACTTCACCTGGAACACAGCAGGCACCTGACTTATGTTCAGTGAGCACTGTTGGGGTCTCTGTCACCTCCTGTTGCTGCGATTCAATGCTCAGGGCCAGGAGTAGCCATGAGGACCCCAGGGGATGATGTAATATTCTAGACCTACGGGTTTCTAGATAAAGCCCTCAAATCTCCCTTGGAACATGCCCGAAAGAAATGCACACGAAGGAGATCGACTCTCAACCCGTAGGGCGTTTACAGCCTGGGAAAAGAAGAATGTGCAGACAGCCAAAGATAAAAAGGCCACAGGACAGACAGAAGCTGGCGAGCTCAGGTGGCCAACACAGGTCTGAAGCTGACACTGTCAGAGCAAAGGTCCTTAGAGCCAGCACAGGGACTCTGCCACCAGAAATGCAGGCTGCGTGGTGCCAGGCAAGAGGAGCCTGGCTGTGCGGTATGGACACCTGCAACCCAGCGCCTGCTGTGAAGCCCACGCCAGGGAGTCAGGGTGGCAAGTGTGGAATCTCATCACGTCCAGCATCACAGCCTACCAACAGCAAGCACTGAGCGCTAGTGACTGAAAGCCATGTCAACACTTGTTACCTGCTAAGGGTGTGGAGAAAAAAAAGCCGTGTCCACACTGCAGGGAACAGAAACTGGAATGACCACTACGGAAAACAGTACAGAGGTTTCTCAAAAAGCTAAAAGTAAAATAAAAAACATGTAATGATTTCATTTAAATATATTTAAAGTTCCTATGGTGTTTGTTCACCTTCAAATTTCCAAATGTCCACTAGAGTAAGATCTCCCTTTGCTAAGAACACGCTGGAGCACCATTCTCGGTAGAGGAGAGCAACCCATTTCCCACAGTTTCACTCTGACGCCTACACATCTGCTCTGCGTCTATCCCTTTAGGGGAGTTTTAGTTCAGTAAAATAAATGTTTTAAAATACTTTAAGTTAAAAATAACAGCACTGTATAATCCACCAACTGCACTACCACCCAAAAGAAGTGGATTTGGCACCTGGAAGAAACACCTGCACCCCACAGTCACTGCGGCACCATTCACAATAGCCAGGACATGGAACGACCCCAAATGTCTGTCCACAGAAGTAGGGTGAAGAAAATGTGCCACACACGTTCTTTGAAAAGAAAAAATAATACTGTCACTGAAAATTTTCTGAGTAGATTTTTGATACTCTTATATACACACAAAAGGTAAACACGGAAGGTGTTGGCAAATTAAACTGCTTGCCTGTAGTGACCATAGGAAACCACATGTATTTATAAAATACCACACAGATGACATAAACAGACAGAACACCGAAACATGGTGCTATACACCTGCGTGCCAGGTAACTCCAACTCACTTGTCAACTCCAGTGTCTGGGCGGGCCCAGTCTGGCCAAATCCCTGCTGTCCCACTGCCATGTGTCCAACACTGGCCTCAGGTGCCCACCTCCACAGGCAAACCTGAGCAGCCGGTCCCAGTACTGAGCCCCAGCACTTGCTACTCCGTATCCGGTTTCCCTTCCAGAAAAGATGAGTTTATGGAGGCACAAGACAATACCTGGCACCTGGAGTGCACCGTGGGTGCCGACCCCAGGCAACTAAGAAGACAGATGAGATTGTTGCTTAAGTAGTTTTTGCTAATATGCTTTTTTTTTTTTTTAAAGAAATCAACTTTCTTGAAATCTGAGCCCCTAAAGCAATAAAAAAAAAAAAAAAAAAAGATTTCTGTCTCTGTATCCATCTCAAAGCATCTATTATGTATAAGGCGAGGTACCAGGCATCACAGGAAGAAAAGAAACAAAACAAAACAAGATTTTAGTCTTCAGAGGATGATTATGCTACAGTGTAACAAAGCTCAGAAGGAGCTTGCCAAAGAAGGCACTAACCTCTGATTTTCTGAAGATCAATTACATTCTGGTTTTGAGCACAGGGATTTTTAAGCATTGGAGTGCCAATGATTTAAGCCACAAAAAGTCCTTAAAGCACCACTGCTAAATAATCATCTTTGTGATGGTTTTTGAATTTCACTTTAATCAAATCCAGTAAGACGTTCCAAATATCATTTATCCTTTAACAATCAACTCTCAATCTCTAAATCCTGGCTTTTACTTTAATCACACATGAAAATTCTATTATTCGAGTACTGATTATGGTCCGGCATGCTGCGCACCAAGCAGCAGACCCACTAAGCCCACAGGCTGCTCTAAGTCCCCCGCATCACCACCCTGGGGCTGCAGCGAGAGGCCTGCAAGCAGGGGACTGAGCCTGACTGCCTGGGGACAGGTCTGAGGGCTGTACCGGCAAGTGACTTGCTCTTCCACCCTCAGCTGTTTGCTTGTGAAGCAGAGGACAATGGTAGTAGTATCGGTCTCACATGGGGCTTGGTGGGGTTCCAGGGGAGAAGTTTAAAATGCCTAGAATAATTCTTAACCTTGTAACTCAGCCATTATTGTCACAAAGTTCTTGTCCAAGAATTAATTTTATTCTCTATGCCCCTCATTTCCCTGGCCCTCCACACCTGGGGTAGGGCAATACTTGGACCCTAGGAAAGGGTTCCCCCCAAGCTCTGTGTTGAAATCTCAGTGGCTCACTTTCACTTCACTGAGGTCTTCAGCAGCCACTTCCTGATGAGCATGGAGTCACGAGAAACTGGTGGTAGCCACAGGGGTTAAGCAGAAGCTCACCACGTTGCTCTCCTACCTGACTGCACTAGACACCTAACAGGTGCTTAGAAAACAGTTTTTGGCAACATAAGTCCACTTGCCAAGAGATCATGAACACAAGACATGGAACACATGGGCAAGAACCTGGACGAGAAGAAAGTAAGACCCTGAGAGAGCACACAGGATTCCAGCGGGTGAGGAGGACGAGGACGGATGTCCAACGAGCTCATGGACAGCACCGCAGCAGGACGCCGAGAACTCAGGGAAGCCCAGCAGTCCTGGGCCGGAAGGCGGGGTGTGCTCAGCCAATGCCGGGAGACACAGAGACCTCAGGGAGCAGAGCAGCATTCACCGAAAGAAGGATTTCATGATTATCAGGAAAAAACATGATCTACCTTTCCTAGCATAAAGTCCTCCCTTCCCCATGGGGGATATGATTCTTTGTTTGGTTGGCTGGTTTTTGTAGTACTAAGGATTGAACCCAGAGGGCTCTCAACCACTGAATTGCATTCCCAAGTCTTTTTTTAAAATATGGAGACAGGGTCTTGCTAAGTTGCTGAGGCTAGCTTTGGACTTATGATCCTCCTGCCTCAATCTCCCGAGTCACTGGGATTATGGGCATGAACCACCATGCCCACTTCCCACTGAGGATATGTTTTAAGACGCCTAGTAAATGCCTAAAATCACTAATAGTACCAAACCCTAGATATACTTTTTTCCTATACATACATATAAATGACAAAATTTGATTTATAAATTAGGCATTAAAGATTAACAACAATAATGTAACAAAACAGAACAACCATAACAATATATTGTAATAAAAGTTATGTAAGTGTGGTCTCTCAAAATATCTTACAGGGCTGGGATTGTGGCTCAGCAGTAGAGCGCTCGCCTAGCACGTGCGCGGCCCGGGTTCGATCCTCAGCACCACGTACAAATAAACCCATTGTGTACAACTACAGCAAATAAATAAATATTTAAAAAAAAAAAGTTTTAAAAAAAATATCTTACAGTACTATACTCATCCTTTTTGTGACAATGTAAGAGGATACGGTGCTTATGTGATGATGAAGTGAGGTCAAAGTCCCAGGCATTGTGCATAGTTTTTGGCTACTATGTAAAGGTTACTTGAACACAAGTACTCCATAACATGACAGTGGATGTGATAACCAGAATGGCTACTAAGTGACTAACAGGTGGGTAACCTATAGAGTGTGAATACACTAGACAAAGGGGTGATTCACATCAGGGGCAGATGGAATGGGATTGTGTAAGATTTCATCACATTGTTCAGAACAGCACACTGTTTAAAACTTATAACTTGTTAATTTCTAAAATTTTCCTTTTAATGTTTTTGATTGCAGGTAACAAACTGCAAAAAGCAAAAACACAAATGAGGGGAAACTAGTGGTAAAGAATTCTGGAAGGGACATTAGTCACTGGAGTTAAGGTGCTTCAAAATGGTGAAACTACAGTTCAACCCTGTAAGAAGGAACAAAGGGCACAGTGGTGAGTAGCGACATAAATCAGGAGCTAAACAGGGAATTTCTCTGGATAAGCTGATTCAAAGAGGCCATATATAAAAGTTAGAAAGCAGGACACACCATCAAAGAAATTCACACTAAAGAGAAGAACACTGAGGAAATGAAAGTCAACTCATGAGTATCACTGGGGTTTGACAAGCACTGACCGAAGGCAGAGAGCACTGTCACAGGAGGTTGTGGCCAAAGGGCCACTTATGGGAGAAGCTGTATGGAAGATTTTCTGGATAGAAGTTGTACTGGATGACCTTCAAAGAGTCACCCAATCCTGAGATCTTGTGATTCTAAGCCCAGTAAATGCCAGCTGAGTTCAAGTTGTACTACAGAAGCCTTTTGTGGAATGCCACATATTCTTCACAAATTCTTTCAGACAGCAAGTAAGGAGAGGGATGTCTCCTGACAGATGTCAGGAGAGGGATTGGCTTATTGCACAGGCTTTGTTTCCAAACTTCTCCAAGTCAAGGCACAGCAGACGTTGCTTTGCAAACAGCCACCTTCTCCTCATAGGGGACACGTAACAGTAAGTGCTGGGAGAGCGGAGCAGGCAACCTAAAGAGCAAGAGGACTTTTCCTGCATGTTTTCCCAATTAATTGGATCTTGGATGCTCTTGGGGGTCAGGGAGGTCCCACCTGAAAACATCCCAGGGGTTGGATCAAGGAAGGCGTTTCCAGCAGCACTGGCGATTCTATGCTTGGCAAATGGGAAAGTTTCATTCCAAAACAAATGATTCTGGGGGAGAAACACACTGCTAGCCAAATGTCATCTTTGCTTATTCTTGATAAACTTGCTAAAATGTCTCCTAATCCTCAAAAGGTTCTCAGTCATGTTGATCATCTTTTAAAATAAGGTCACTGAATTTAGAAAGCCAAGAAAACTGCAATTCTCTGCATGTGTTAAGACCATCCAATAAGGCAGATCCAGCTAAAGTCAGACTTCCTCTTTTCAATTCCAGCTTTCCTGTCTCTTAAAATAAGGTCAAGTGTATGGGACTTCACACAGAGGTAAGGGCTGAATTTGAATTGGCATGACCTGAGGACAGGGCAGGGGCCAGAGAACATGAAACCAGGGAAAACCCAGCATCAGGCAAAAAGAATCTCTAGGATTCAGCAGCAGTACAAGTGGGATCCCTTCTCTCACACTTGGTTTTTATTCTGTCCTAGGTCTTTTTTACTTGGCTTATAATATGTCTCAATTTCTACTGTCACGTCTACCATGTTGGTTTATTCAGATTCTCACACACTTCCCTTTCTAGTCCATCTCCACACAAACACCAGAGTGAACTTTCAGGGCTGGGCTAAGGGTAAGGCAAGTGAGAGGCCTAGGGCACACAATTTTAGGAGGCACTTATTGCAGGGTTAGTGCTGGTCCTGACCTTGCACAACCTTCAAACTAAGTGTCTCCTTAAATTCTGTGCCTCAGCTGTCTCTTACCAAGTCCTGGTCCGTCCCCTTTCTAGAACTCAGCAGGGACCCTAATTGCTCTTTAGCACCCACTCTGGGCACCCCACCACCACCACAGCATCGCTCCTTTGCTAGTGGCAGCTCTCCACACACACACTGTTGCTTTACGCCTTGGATCTACACCATACTATAATCCCTGCCATGAAATGTCCCCTTCCCTTTATTCCTGAGAAATCCTAAAATTTCTTTAAGACTTATTCACATGTATCTTCTTATAAGCCTTCTCTGAAACCACTGCTTCCTGTTCCTCTGCACTCCACACACCTCGTATATTACAACATCACACAGCATTGTCTTTAAATAAGTATGTGTCAGTGGCTTGAGTTTCTAATTAGTGGGACAGATGCTTTCTCAGTGTTCACTCCTAGACATCACTGCAATTGCTAGCACACAGTAGGTTGTTGATAGTGCTTGGATGAATCAAGGAATGTGACCTGATTAAGTCCAGGTCCAAAGCAACAAAATGAGTCTTCCAAAAATGGAGGAGGGAGGCAGACAGCCACAGCACACGTAGCTGCTAACTTTATGCCATTAGCATGAACAAAAGGGTTCTACAACTGACTACTACAAGCCAAGGTAAAGCATTTGTTAAACATTGTTGATAAAGATGATTAAATATTCCATTTTTGTTTACTTTAATTAACTCTAATTAAAACATCACAGGCAGTTTGTAGAAGCCATTTGCATATACTTCATCTAGCTGTTTGGAGAGTTGTTCAATATCAGCCTGCCTTTGAGATTTGGAAGGTTCCATGTGTGAGTGTAAATGGACTGATTCTGCCCACCTCTTCTCTCAGAAACAAGCCACTATCCTGGCTATTTTAAAAACTACAAGGTGTTCTCCAACTTTACAGCAAAACGCTAGCTTGGTGGAATGCGGAATGAGCCCTGTACTGAACTAATGCCAGTGCTGGAGAAAGCACCTGCTGTCCCATCAGGTGGGGAGAACAAACAGCAAGGAGCAGAGGGCAACAGGTGTGTGGGGGCGCAGCCACCTGTCAGCAGTGATGGGGGCTTAGGACTTAGAGGAGCTCTAGACCTGCCTTGTTCAATACAGGAGGGACTAGCCACAGTTAAAACTAAATGAAATTTTAAAATTTAGTTCCTCTGTTTCACTAGCCACATTTCAACTACTCAACAGCCACAGGAGCCAGTGCCTATTGGCTTGGACAGTGTAACACTTCCACCATCACAGGAAGCTCCCTGGGCAGTGATGGTGTGGACAATGCAAACTCAACATCCTCAGCCTCTATATGTAGAAAGTGAGCAAGTCTACAGACTTTTTTTCTCCTAGTTTACAATAAACACACATATACTCAACATTTTCTCATCCACCTTCTTGCAAGCAAGTCACTTCCCAAAAGGAGGGAACATTTTGTGTGTGCTTGAGGGCCAGATGCTGTCATTATAGTTTTCTTTCCAGTTAAAAATGAACAGCATCAACTGAGATATCCAGAGCTGGCTCACTTAAGCAATAAGAAGTGATGGATGGGCACTAGAAATTTGAGAACAGTTCAAGAATGAATGTGGCGCCTGCAGATGACTTCAAGGCTGAGAGGGGGAGAGACAATGCCCCGAGTGCACAGATTAGCAAAAACTGATGGGAAATCTGGGCACTGCAGAGGCTGAGAAATCAAGCCTCATAGCCCCAGGGCCCAGTGCGTTTGACTCTAACTTGCAGTACGCTGCATGCCCTCAGGAGGGGCGGCCAGGCGAACTGTAGCTGCTCCAGGCCCAGGTTTCCCATTTCAAAAAAGGAGGGGGGAACCCCAAGGAAAATAGACTCTTTAGTTAAACTGACAGATGGGGGTGGGGGAGACGGGGGGGGGGGGGGGGGGGGGGGGGGGGGGGGGGGGGGGGGGGGGGGGGGGGGGGGGGGGGGGGGGACTGCCAATTAATGACCAGTTCTGAGTGCTTTGTCCAGCTACACCTGCACCACGAGTCAGCCATTTGTCTATTTCTTGCCCTTTCTATCGACCTGTGATCTCATTTTAAATAAATACTTGCTAACATATTCCATTCTTTAAGGTGGGACACCAAAAACCCAAAAAATCCACCTGAAAGAGAAGCCAAGGGCATTTTTTTTCCAAGCATTAGATTGGTTTCACATGAGGTGATTAGACTCTTTGGTGCTAATTGCACTAGAAAGAACTAATTAGAAAAATCTACCATTCAGCTAATGAGAGCTGGGCTCTAACTATCTCAGCACTTAACTTCTCAGGTTGTAAAATATCACATTTTTTTTTTCATGTCCCCTCTGAGAAAGTTGTCACTATGTTAAATTCCAGCAGTCGGGCTGGGCATTAAATAACCAAGTGCAGATACAGGCTAGAATTCACAACAGCTCCACCCAGGTTTCTTGCTGCTTCAGAGGAATAAATATGATGGATCAAAGACTGTTAACTAGCAGCCTATTGAACTGGTAATGAATTCTGCCCCCTTTCTCAGTGCAACCTTCTCAGTGTCTTTGTGCCTTTTATTCTGGGGCCATTAATAATGCAGGATAAGGAATTTCACGTGTAATGCTGTTACTTGGGAAGAGGAGTTCATTAAAAAGCAATGATATCACCTGACTGAGACTAACATCCCTGCAGAGGGTGGTGGCATTTATCGGGAAGCTGATAAAATAAGAATAATGAGGAGCTAATAAATCAGAGTCCCTTATTATACAATAAATTCATTATACAGTAAATATTGTATAGTATAAGTAAACAGTAGAATAGAAGAAGTCAGCCTTATTGTTAGGATGAAGGCTGTGGTAAAGCTTTCTCAGAAGAGTAAGCTCAGAGGAGTTTTGAGTTTCATTTGATTTACAAACTAAGGCCACTTAGGCATTTGCAGAACACCATTCAAGAAATGTGTCAGCAGCTCAAAACCCCTTCCTACATCTAAAAAATACTTTTCCTAAAAGAGCTTATAGTCCTCTTGGCAGGCACTCAGATCCTGGTATGCTGTGAAGTGATATGAGAAATTAGCAGAAATGGAAATGTGAAATTTTCTGTCTTTAGAATGAAAAACTAGAGATTATCTTTTGCATCAGATTCCTCATTCCATACTCAAAGGTAGAAAGTTTTCAAGACACAAAGATTCACACACTTCAATATACTGAGGATGCTAAACTTAACTCCTGAATCTCCAGTGAGGGTCAAGGAGGAAACTTGAACTCGTCTCCCTTAGCACCTCTGGAAGGCAGGGATGCAGTCTGCCAGGGAGGTGTTTTATGAAGTCTGTTCTTAGCCACCCATCATCAGACACCCTGGAGTTCGGACTAGGGGCTACTCGGGGTCCTCTGCTGCTCATTGGCACTTCTAAGCACAGCGTGTGAAGTAGGTGGTGAGATCCAAATGCTTCACTTATGTTCCTTGTTAACAATTTCAGAAGCAAGCTGTCAGGACCAGGGATGAAAAGGAATGTCCACAGTAAGGGCTTGGGAAAACTGGAGACCACGATCTCGGGGTAAGGCTACTCCTTGTGCATGATTCTCGAAGCTTGAGAGTCAGTGTCAAATCAGTCACTCCAAAGGCTCTGGAGTTATCAGGCAGTGTGTTTGTTTCTCCCTTGTAGACACAGAGTATAGGTAACAATATAAAAACTAATGTATCCTTATCCCCACTTTATAGATGCATCATTGTGGGATTACGGGGCCAGGTGGCGGAGCTGGACCCTGGACCCTGGACCCTGGCAGGCCTGCCCTCCACTTTGAGCTGCTTTTTGGTTCCTTTCAGAAACAGTCTCCAGCACTCACAAGCCACTCTGGTGTAGCATAGCAGCAGCATTTGGCTTTGACCTTCACTGTACAGGACTTGATTTTGTGCAGCACGTGTATTTTAGAGGCAGCACTAATAAATTAATCAGAACCTATTTGTAAGTAAGCAGCAGGAAGAAAAAAGGTGTCAAGAGTTCCTTCAGAAGTTAAATTCTCCCTAGCATGACACAGAAATGGGTGTGACATGAGCCGAGTGGCTCCCCTCCTCATGGTTTGAAGTCCAGTGATTTATTTAATGTCGAGATTTTTCACCTTGATTTCTCCATAAACCAAAAATAAACAAACAAGAAGACCCAGGCCCTGCCCTCTCTCTCCAGCTCCAGCAGAAGGACACTTAAAAAACTGAAACATCTCACTCAATATGAACCATGAAGAAAATCTTGGCTCACTCCATCCCATATACCACTTTCAACAATCCAGCAGCTTTGTCTCTCACATGGTCAAGAAGCAAGATTTAACACTGGTATTCCATAGGCGGGCTGTACTCTTTTCATTTTCATTAATACACGATCCTTATTAATGTAATAGGTGACCAGGAAGAGAACAGAGAGAGAGAGATTCTACGAAATACTGTTAACATCACATAATTAGAAAGAAGCTACAAGAAAACAGAATAAAACTTCAAATTTTGTGTTAAATTGACACAATATTTTAGAGAACAGATAGATCTGATAGATCTGATAGCAATACCCAGTATCCCAAATTTTTTAAAAAAAAAATTTATTTACTTTAGTTGTACACAATGCAATGCATCCATGTTTACGTGGTGCTGAGGATCGAACCCGGGCCGCACACGTGCGAGGCGAGCGCTCTGCCGCTGAGCCACAACCCCAGCCCCCCAGTCAAATTTATAAAGAAAAAAAACATTATACTAGAGCAAACAGGTAACACTAAGCATTTAAAAAATAGTTTCAAGATGATTAAAATATTTTAATGTGACCAATGTTGACAGTATTGTTATGTCTATTTTTAAAATGAGGAAACTGAGAAAAAGAGATAAGGCTGAGGGCAGGGGGCAGCCTGTTGGAGGGAGATAGCCAAAGGAAAGCCATCAGGAACGGCCTGACCTGTAAGCCATGGGTCCACTCTGGGAGGCCACATGACTCCAGAGAAGCCCAGACACGACACATGATGCCAAGGTGTGTAGGGACTTGTTCCTGAACTGTATCATCATTGATATTTCCCTGCCATCTGTCACTGTAGTTCTTTGGTCTCTAACAATGACCATGACCACACTGGGCAGCAGGGTTTGGGAATCACAGGCAGAAGACACAATAGCAACCATCCTGTTGAGGAAAACTTTTGCTTAAAATTTCGAAAGATCTCACAACCTGCACAGAGAAAACCTTGCCTCTTTTGTGAAATCTCCCTAAGATGGCCTGTGCTGTCTATAGTACTGGCTATGCCTAAACATCAAGTGCAACCATGACACCCTTTAACAGTTGATCCTCCAACACGCAATTAGGCATTCACATGACAATCAAAACCATGGCTATATTTCATGTTTGCCTTCCCTTTCAAGCCCTCTACTAGAGGGGCACTTACTCTGTCAAATCTGCTATAGTAATCAAAACATTGAAATTACTTCTTTCCACACTAAATATACTGGAACTGGTTGTTTGATTAAATGTAGAGCAGAGAGTGCAATTTGCTAAATTACAAGTATTCTGAACATGTAAATATAGTTTAATTACTGCAATTAAAGAAGATTACTGGAGATTGGCAGATGGGAATGTAATGCTGTTTTAATTAGAGTTTTTAATGCACTGTAACATAAGCATAATATTAACCCTTTATCCTAGAAGAGGTAGCTGGTCTTTGAAAAATTAGTATTTAAAAATGTATTAGAGCTAGTGTTTCATAACAAGGCCTACCTTGGGTCACAGTGTACTGGAAGCCCACAGCAGAAGAGAACCATAGCCTCCAGGAACAAGGAACAGGCAGAGAACAAGGTGCTGGGGCTCCTCCTCATGGCGGCAACTCACAAAATCTGCAGTGCTACAACTGTGAGCACACATGCAAATGTGCATGCATGTACAACACACATGTGTTCATGCAAAGAAACACATACCACATGGGCTATGCTTTTGTAAAAGTAGAGTTACGGGGCTAGGGCTGAGCTCAGTGCTGGAGCGCTCCCTAAACACACATAGGCCCTGGGTTTAATCCCCATTACTGAAGGGAAAGAAGCAGAAACGTTGCCATAGTGCCAAAGAGTGACGGGCTTCCAGGCCATGAAAGACTGCACAGAACCCCTGTGCAGCAAACACATGCGGGAGAGTTCAAAAAGCTGTCTTTTTTTTTTTTTTTTTTTTTTTATAAAAGATGCATTTATTCACCTTTGGGAAAATTATAGCACAGCAGACACTCCACAGAGGGAGGCTGGCTTCTTATTATTCACCCGCCCCAATAGTATACGCTATATAAAGTAATATTCCAGAAGTTAAGAAGCAATCTTTGTCATCTTGAAAGCTATCACTTGCAACATTTTATCCATTTAAGTCAATAGCCTATTAGAAATTCTAATTGAAAGTTCAATAGTCAGCTTGGAGCCTTACAATAGAGGTTGCCTTTTGGAAAGCCATTTAAAGTCTTAATCTCTTTATCATTTGGTATTTTGAAGCCTAACTTTGTTCTTGTTAGGCAGATCAATGGCATTAATTTACAAAATGGGGGAAAATGTCACCCTTCATCCTTTAAGTCTCAGCTCAGGGAAGAGCAGCATAAGTGAATCTGATCACTGCTTTCCCATATTAGCAGCAAACGGTGCCATGGGAGGCTTGACCTACAAATTTTAATTACTGCATGAAAAATTCAGTTCCTGGAGATGAAGGGAGACTTGAGAAAAAGCCTGGGTCCACCCTGTGCTTGTCTACTGAGTTGTACATCTTCGTGGACTGGGTTTCTAAATCAGCAGCCAGCACCACAGTCAACAAGAGAGGTTTACTATACTGAAGAATGAGACACAGACTCAAAAACAAAGCAAGACCACTACAGAAGACACGCAAGTAGGTGAGTGAGCTTCCAAAGGAAAGGCAATGGAAGGGAATGCAGCTTTTATGATGCATACCACATCTTGATGGGCAAACCACATACTTATTAAGAACCAAAAAGTTTTAATGCAGCTAATACAATTAAGAATTACAGATGCTGGGAGGATGAGGCAGGAGGATCAAGAGTTCAAAGCCAGCCTCAGTAATGGCGAGGCACTTAGCAACTCAATGAGACCCTGTCTCTAATAAAATACAAAAAAGGGCTGGGGATGTGGCCCAGTGGTCGAGTGCCCCTGAGTTCAATCCCCAGTACCAAAAAAAAAAAAAAAAAAAAAAAAAGAAAGAAAGAATGAATTACAGTCTCAGACCCAAGCACCCTGCAAGTATCAGAGGGGCTGGTTGCCTTTCAGCTTGGCCTCTGCTAAAAATATTCTTAGTAAAATAGGCATTCAGTGAAAAGTATCATTTTTTTCCAAAATAAAATGATCCTGAAGGTGTACACAAGATGGCTAATTTGCTATGGCAGAACAACCGATAAAAATAAGTCTAAAATATAAAGCTGTAAGTAGTAGCTTACTCCAGAAGGCAGAACCGGGGCAAAGCTTTTGAATTCTATCAAGGCAAGGGATCACACCTAAGTAATCACCAATGACCTAACACAGAGGAAAATCCACTTCCAGAAAAACATAAGCAGTCATCCATAAAATTTGGAACAATCATTTAACCCCCACACATCTACATGTGCACATTTAAAAAGGGATGAGATGGCGACAAAGACAAATGCTACCCACGGCTCTCCTGTGGGAGCAGAAGCCTGTGCAGGGTTTGGGGATTCTGTGTTTCCCTTAGGATACTCCTCTCCTTTTTTATCCTGCAGTACTGGAGATGGAACTCTGCACCCCTGGCATGCCGGGTTAAGCGCTCCACCACCATTTACATTTTGAGACAGGGTTTCCCTACATCGCCAAGGCTGGCTCAAGCTTGAGCCCCACCTGCCCCGGACTCTGGAGTAACCGGGACAACAGGAATATGCCACTCCACCCAGCTTGGATACTTTTCATTGTTCAATGCTATTTTTAAAAACAGCTAACATATTTGGCTTTCCTTATTATCAATAAACCATTTTTTAAAGAAGAAACATAAAATCGATATTTGATGTTTGTTATAGTTTGGATCTTAAATGTCCCCCAAAGGCTTGCGTGTTGAGTGTTGAATGTGTGGTCCCCAATGCAGTGGTGTTCAGTGGTGGGGCCTTTGGTAAGTGATTGGATGGATCATTAGGGCTCTGACCTCATCATTGGATTAATACGTTAATGGATTCATGACTTCATGGGATACTGGGAGGTGCCTTGTTAGAGGGAGTAGTTCCATTGAGAGAATGCCCTAATGAACATATTTTGTCCCCAGCCCCTCCCCATCGCCTCTTTGATTCCTGACCTCCAAGAGCAACTTACTTACACCATACACTCTCAGTCATGATATCTGCCTTGCCATAGAGGCACAGTGACGAGGCCAAGCAACCATGAGATACAACCTCTGAAACTGTGAGCCAAAATAAATCTTTCCTTCTTTAAGGTGATTTTATCAGGTATTTTGTCACAATAACAAAAAGCTGACCTGTCACAATGTTCTAGCATGAAGAACTACAAATCGTTTTAGAAAAAAACAACCTAGTTATGTAATGTGAAATATAACTATTTGCTTCCAAAATTTAGACATTTTAGTTCTGGGTTTTAAAAATTTCTTATTTACTTCAGATGCTTGCTGCAATTAAAGGACTGTGTTAACTGTCAGGTCCTGTCTAATCACCTTACATATCCATACTCAATTTAACTAGAAGTGTTTTTGCATAATGGCATACAGGGACCTGCACTGTGTCATGCACAACTGGCTTCTTCATTACTACCGTTTGTTTTTAGTGATAAGGAAATCGTGGCCTGTAACGATAAATGTGCCCACTTTCCATGTAGCCACACCTGCTGCTGGCTAAAACTTGAAGTCAAATAGATTTCTGATGACTGAACCACATTCATCTTTTCATTTCTAGTCTCTGTAGATCTCTGTCCCTCTTATTTAAAAGATGCCTCACTGACACCTCCTGACACCAACAGCTGGAATTCTGAGATGAAGTACCCCAATGTAAAAGCCATTAGCATTTGTACCAGGTGCTCCTGGGCTTCTCTGTCTGTGCACTTAGGTTAATAGTATGTCAGAAGGTTTCTGGAAAGAACAGAGGCTCCTGGTTAAAGAGCTCAACAGTCATATCCCTGATATGCCTGGCCATTGACATAGACTGGTTGGTCCTTGGGTCACGACCTGCCACTTGGAGGGAGCAGAACAGCATGAAATGGCTGCCTCTGGAAGAGAGGACTGCCTAGAATAAGAGGAAGGAGGAGAATGGGCTGGCTGAGCACCAGGCAGGAGACGGCACACAGTGAAGGGTAGGGCAGGTCCTGAGCATGCTTAATGAAGCCCAGCTCCCATCAGGGCTGGGATCCATCCTCTGTGGGGATTACAGGAACAGGCCTGGCGAGAAACCTAACAAAAAGTGATGCCACAAATATGGAAAAGAACGCATGTTCAAGATAAGAATGTCTGAGCAGCAAAAGCTCGCCTTCCCTGAAGTGTGGCGTTTTTAAAGCCCACTCGTCATAACAGCTCTGGTTCTCAGATGCCTAAGCAGGAAACCGTGAGGGTGCATCTGTCTCCCCGAGGAGAAGGGCGGCTGAGGTGCCAAGCTGCTGTCTGCAAGAGGGCTGACAGAAACCTCAGGGACCCTAGCCCAGGAGCCAGGAATGTGCATTCATTCTTCCCTCTGGTCTAATTTACAGCCGTGACACTAGCTGTTGGCTGGCAACCAGGTCTTTCTCTACACATAACTAGAAATGAACAAACAAAAAGAGTTGGCTCACTTCTTCATTTTGTGTTCATCCCTACATTTAAAAATCATAGGATTATCACGTTATCAAAGAAATCTGTCATTTTCTTTTTTTTGTATTACATCTGTTGACCAAAATTAAGAAGACAAGATTGTCAAGTAGTAGAAGTCAGTAGAAGATGATAAAGGTCACGGAAGTAGAGAACTAGCAACAGCGAGCAAACACAAGTCCCACTTCACCTAGGTTCAGGCAGCTCTCAAATGACAAACTGGTAAGGAGAACCTGGCAATCCAGGTCCTTCCTGGTGTACTCCACCTGCCCACTCCAGCCTCCCTGGTTCTCTCCCACTGGAACTGAGATTGTGCACTAATTTCTGCAGACACCAGTCGCATTCCTACCGCTGGACATGGGCTATTTACTTGCTTGGAATCACATTTCTTTGTATCTGAATCAGGACTACTCAAGATTCTCTTCTCCATGTGACTACCTCAAATAAAAAATGAAAACTATGTCACCGCTGGCGTGGTGGCTCACACCTATCATTAGGCTGAGGCAGGAGGCTCGGGAGAGTTCAAAACCAGCCTCAGCAACTTAGCCAAGGCCCTCAGCAATTCAGGGAGACCCTGTTTCAAAACTAAAGCATAAAAATGACTGGGGATGTGGCTCAGTGGTTAAGTGCCCCTAGGTTCAATCCCTGGTACCCACAAACCAAAAAATAAACAAACAAACAACAACAAAAAATATTTCACAAAAATACAATACCCTTTCATGAGAAAATCACGAATAGGAAAGAACTGTCTTGCAGCCAGGATTATACTCAATAGTGAAAGACTGAACGCTTTCCTACCTGAGATCAGAAACAGATGCCTGCTCGTACCACTGCTATTCAACACTGCTGCTTGAGTTACAGCCACAGCCATGAGGCAAGAAAAAGAAATAAAAGGCATCTCCATTTGCAGACAATATTATTCTATGTACAGAAAATCTAAAACTCAAAAAAAAGAGGAATTCAGTAAAGTTGCAAATTTAAACATCAACATCCCCAAATCAGCTATCTTTCTATATAGCAGCAACAGAAAATCCAAAAAAGATATCAGGAAAACAATAAAATTTAAAATAGTATCCAAAATGATAATCTATCTTGGAAACAATTTCAACAAAAAAGTGAAAGACTCATGTTAAAAACTACACGATGTACATTGCCAAAAGAAATTTTAAAAGATCAAAATGACAAAAAGACACCCTGTGTGTTCATGGACTGGAAGATTTAATATTGTTAAGATGTCACTACTACCCAAAGTGGTCTGCAGAGTCAGAGCAGTCACTCTTAAAATCCTAAATGCCTTTTGGCAAAACTGGAAAGGCTGATCCTCCAATTTGTATGGAACAGTGATGGGCGCTAAATAGCCAAAATATTCTTGAAAAAGGATGAAGTTAGAGGACTCACATCTTCTGCTTTCAAAACCACAAAGTAATAGAAATCAAAACAGTCCTGGCACAAGGATACATGTTCAGGCCAGTGGAATACAATTCAGAGTTCAAAAATAAACCCATACATCTACTGCCAGTTGATTTTTAAACAAGGCTCCTAGACCATCTGAGGAGGAAAAGACAAGTCTCTTTAGCTAATGGTGCTGCCACAACTGGGTATCCACATCCAAAAGAATGAAGGCACCACAGTCTCAGATCATGTAAAAACATTAACTCAAAAATGAATCAATAACTGTAAAACGCTTAGAAGAAGAGGAGATTTTTCATGACCTTGAAATTGGCTATGTTTGATATCCAAAACATAAGCAACAAAAGAAAACGCAGATAAACTGGACTTGCAGTGTTTTGAATGTGTCCCCAGAAATTCACATTGACATTCAATGTCAAGTGGCACAGTATTAAGAGGTGGGGCCCTAGAGTATGAGCATTGTGTCCTTTGTGAATGGGATTAAAGCCTTTAAGAGGGGCGTCACATGGAGTTTGGCATTTTCACATCCTTCCACCAGATGAGGACACAAGGCACAATCTTCAATCTTCTGTACAAAAGGTACAAAAGAAGTTATTCAGGCGATTCTGGCAAAAACTCACAGAGAGAGTATCCTTCACCAGACACTGAATATACTGGTACCTTGACTTTCCATCCTCTAAAACTAAGAAATAATTTTTTCTTGTTCATAAATTATCCAGTCTTAGTATTTTGTGTGAGCAGAATTAAAAAATCTCTGTACAAGACGGCATTTTCAAGAACACGAAAAGAAAACCCAAAGAATAGAAGATATTTTTAAATTGTATTTTTGGTAGAGGTCTAATATGGAGAATATATAAAAAGCATGTATAATTCAACAAAAGATGACCGTTTCAAAAATAAGGACATCAAATAGACATTTCTCTAAAGAAGATATACAAATCATCTATAAATATAAGAAAAGAAGATCTACATCATCAGTCACAAAAATTCAAATCAAAACCACAATTGGGTACCACTCCACACCCACTAGGGTGGCTATTAAAAGAAAAAAGACACTGGAAAACATTAAGTGTGAGAGGTGACAGAGGAAACAGGAACCCTCATTTATGGTGGAGAGAATATATGAGTTCCAGTTTCCAGTTCTCAAAATGGTTCAGCCAATCTAGAAAATAGGTTGGAAATCCTCAAAATGTTAAACATAAAAAATCAACTGATCACCCTGCAATTCCATCCTAGATATACACCCCAAAGAACTGGACATATGTACTCAAATACATGTAGACACTTGTTCATAGAAGTATTATCCTCAATAGCCAAGGCATCTGCAGAAAGTGCCCAGATACCCATCAAAGCATGTGTGGACAGAAAGCCTATGCTATATACATACACTAGAACATTATTCAGCAAAAAAAGAAATGAAAGTGCTCAACTCCAACGATCCAAAGCGAAAGAAGCCAGATAAAAAAGGGTCAGGTATTATATGATTCCAAAACAGGTAAGTCTTCAGAAACACAACACAGATCAGAAGTTGCCAGGAGCTGTGGTCAATGGGAAGGGAGGGACACATACAGACTGTTCAATGGATAAGGGGTTTTAATTTGGAGTGATGGAAATATTTTGGCATTAGAAAGATGTGGTGGCCGTACAACCTTGTGAATATACTAAAGTCTGCCAAATTGGTCATTTAAAAATGGTTCACTTAAAAAAAATGGTTTACCTTTTTTTTTTTTCTTTAAATAGATAGACACAATACCTTTGTTTTATTTGTTTATTTGTATGTGGTACCGGGGATTGAACCCAGTGCCTCATGCATGCTAGGCAAGCACTCTACCACTAAGCCACAACCCCGCCCTAAGCCACAAGCCTGCCCCTGAGCCACAACCCTGCCCCTGATTAATAATGTGAATTTCACCTCAATAAATTATTTCTTTAAAAAATAATTTATCTCCCATTCCCTGGAATCTTACATCACAAACTAGTGGTGTAAACTCACGCTTTCCTGCTCAATGTAGTTACTCTCATTTATTGTTTATTTGCTCTTTTGTACGTAAACTCCTTGAGGACAGGTTCCATAATCTAACTCCTTTCTGCAACTTCTAAGCATCCAGTGCAGTGACTTAACCCAAGAGGTACAAATAAAAAAGTTATTCAAGTGATTTTGACATGAACTTGGCAGTGTTATCTTAAAAAGCAACCCACTTTGTTTCCCTATCTAAAAACCTAACATATTATAAGGTCCTGGTGTCTAGTTTGAGAGTTAAGAATACTATTGTCTAGCCAGGCGCAGTGACTCATGCCTGTAATCCCAGCACTTGGGAGGCTGAGAAAGGAAGATCACAAGTTCAAAGCCAGCCTTAGCAATGGCGAGGCACTTAGCAACTCAGTGAGACCCTGTTTCTAATAAAATACAAAAAATGGCCAGGGATATGGCTCAGTGGTTAAGTGCCCCTGAGTTCAATCCCCGGTACCAAAAGAAAAAAAAAAAAAAAAAAAAAAAAAAGAATACTATTGTCAAGCTTCTGTTCATCATCATGGTATTAAGGCACTAGGAAGCACTGACAGATTCAGTGGCTGGAATGAACCAAGAGTCCATGGATCTAACTGAGGGCCAGGAAGCTCTTCCCAACAGCTAGGAAGACCTAAAAGGAATCACACCTGCCTCCACCAAAGCTGCAAAGATCATCTAAACATCAAGTGTCTGGCTTTAGGCTAGGAAGATGTCATCATAGTCATCCCAAGTTGGTGACTATGTGGATCTGAGCTTAATAAAAAGAAATGGAATCAAAGATTTCACATGATAAGTGCAATTCAGTTGACAAAATATCACACTGATAGGGAATCTGAGGAGGGGAGGGGAACAGAAGACATTCTTGCAGGAAGATGGGTTTAGACTAACCACATCTTTACTGAATTTTGAAAGATACACAATGATCCTCAAAACATCCAAATCCATAGGTTATAGGGTGCATCTATCCCAAAAGAAAAATTTTAAATGAAGACTTAGACATTGCAAAATGTTTTGAAAAATGTCACTGGTTGCCTTCTGTCATCCCCTGGACCCCCAGGTGCCTCTTCATGTTAGAAGCAGTATTCCCAAGGCAGTTTTCTTTGAAAGAACAAATGTGTACTGAGCTAGTAAGAAGAACATTCTTCATTACTTTTCATGCCATAACCAGTTTCCCAAAATTCATTCAGAAGGTTGAACTTTGAGAAGAGCAGCTTCTGAGGCCATTCCAGAAACCAGTGCCCTTTGCATAAACTGAGCGAAGGACCTTCAGGAGATGGAAAAAGACAATGCTGGAAATGTACAGGGCTCCAGCTGGAAATCCACAAACATCTCGGCATCACAAGAACAGAGTGTGGAGTCTGCATTTCAGACCTGCTGCCACCTGTGTTTTTTTTTTTTTTTTTTTTTTTTCTTTTTCTTTTTTTTTTTTTTTTTTTCTGGCAGTTATTAACAAGTACTTTGAAGAGGAGATTGTTTCAAGGCCTAAATAAGCATAGCAATGTGACCGGAGGACTCCTCATTGCTGCTACCCCAGTATGCACAGTCACTTACTTTCTGTCAAGAAAGGAAAATCCCAACCTTGCTCAAAGAAACAACTTAGAGGAAAAGAGGTCTTCTCTCTCAGGACCAACCATGGCGCCTGTTCTTGAGAGAATGGAGGGGGGAGGCTCCACAAGGCAGCCGGCACCTGGGCCTGTAGCCTCTTCTAACCAGTCTGAGGGAAGCCAAAAGGGTTGGTCTCCAAGCCTACATCCATTTTCTTTGTGTTGCTGTGAGTCAGAGGTCACTGAGAAGTTAGGTTTAGGAGACAGAGAGAATGGTACTAAGCAGGATACTGAGCTAAAATAAAGAATATCCTGAGGAGTTTTCACAATAGCACTGTGTGTGTGCACGCATATGCATGGGGTCCATGGGAGACTCATGGTCCTGGGAAAACCACAACACCTGTGGGGCAGAAGGGCTGTTGTGGAAGAAGGGGAGAGGGTACGCAGTCCCTCAAAAGACAGGCTGGATGGGGCATGGGCCTGGGGAGAGGACAGCAGCAAGCAGATCCCTCCAGGAAGGCATTCAGGAAGCCCCTGGGGAAGAGCACAGGCCCCTTTTAGGAACAGTTTATTCTGGGTCTGAGTGCCGCTCCAGGCCCCACCTGCAGCGCTGACCTTGGGGCTTGCCCCTTCCAGCAAGGCAAAAAGCAGAGGGAGCAGCTGAAGGCCCAGCCAGTCAGTGAATCAGACACAAAACCTGCTCAAATGAACAGCCAGCCCCAAAGACGCTTCAGACCAACCCAAGGTGAGGCAGTGAGGTGAGGCTGCAGGGAGCCAGTAAGGCAGGGCTGGTGGCAGGCCGCTGTCCCCAGGGGTGGATCCCTGCTGCAGCAGCTGCCCAGGCTTGCCACCTTGCCTGCGGCTTCTTCAGCTGGGTCTGAGGCCTCTCTGATTTCGTTGACTAATATCTAGGACTCTGATTTCTAAGTCTAGTTTCCCAGAATATAATTGGGGGTGAGGGTGGGTAGCCCCATTCTACACTGTCTAGTTTCTTAATCATCTTAAAATATTTTCTTATTCTACCTTCTGAATAGACTGAATAGAAGATTCAGTTCAGCTCTTCTTCTGACATTTGACCCGGGTTAACAGTGCCACAGTGAAGCACAGGGGTGGGTTGAAGAGCCCTCCCCACACATTCCTGTGCTTGACCATAGTGAGTTTCAAATTCGGTCATTTCTTTACATGAGAATAATAATTTAAATAATTTCTTATATGGGACCCCAATATGTTAAACAGGTGAACAGTGAAGTGCTCTGGGCACCTGGGAGTGAGGACAGAGGACTCTGATATGCTCATGTCCTCTCTGCCTCTTCCCCAGCAGCCTCTGAGAAGGGACAAGTGGCCCTGGGCTTACCTCCCTTCAGCTAGGTGAGTCTTTCTCCATGAGTCTCACTTTCCTCTTTTGAAAATTGAAAGGCTGAGCCTGAGAGGGCTTTGGGGTCTTTCCTACTGTAAAATTCTCACCTTCCCATGAGCGGGGAGAGAGAATGATTTTAAGTCTTTGTATTTTTCTTCATGTTGTATGAGCAAACAGCAACTGCATTACTTAAGTCCCTCCACAAGGCAAGCGGAATTTTCCAAATTTGTCCTCAGAGAGACTTCCTTGCATCATCTCTAATGGTCTTCCTGAAAAGTTCCAATGCAGAAAGTGACTGACTCTCTTAGGCCACAACGAAACTGTTATTTCGTAGATAATGTTGTGGGAGTCCCAGGCCAGAGCCTGACTCTGGGGATCTAACAAATCAGGTCTGGTCATTCACCCCAAAAACCAAACAGAAGGGGCCGTGGTAAAAAGCAAAAAGGAACATTAGTCCATGCAGGCACACTAGGAAGACCAGAAGACCCATGTCCTTAGTACTATGTTCCCAGAGCTGAGGTGACTTTGAGGCTTTATAGAAAAAGAACGAGGGCAAGGGCTCGGGGTTTGCACAGCTGGAGGATTCTCAGGCTGTCAATGTGGGCCATCATGTTCAGGTGTGGTCTGTCCATCATCATCCAGGAGTGGTCAGGCAGTGCTTTGTCCTATCTGGAACAAAGTTGCTGCTGCCTGGGTCAAGATGGTTACCAGGTAAGACTGTGCTCCTGGAATCCAAGGTGACGTGGAGCAAAGAAGACAGATAAAAAATGGAGGCAGAAACAAGTCTTCAACCCTGCTTTTAGCCAGCCACTCTTTGGACATTTGCAGGCAAAAGTGAAAAGCCTATGTCCTTGTTCAAAACGCTACATGTACATTTGCTTAGTCAATACCACTCTCTGCAACACGCTGCGACTCCCTGAGCAGGCCAGATCTCCTCGGGTTCTTTGGGAGGACTGCCTTGTGTCTGCAGCGTTCAAAGTCCGCTTCATCCTCTCTTTCAGACCCAACATGGCTAGCAGAGCCAAGGCCTCTCTCTGCATTCCTGACCAAACTGAGGTACCAACAAATGGCTCCTATTTGTCCAGGGGGGAGGAGAAGGCCACAGCTGTGTGATTTCCTCTCTTGGGACCCTATGTTCCCCTTATATTTTGAGCTAGAAATGGTGGCAGAATAATAGACTTGGTGTTCATTTTATTGAATCTCCTATATTTTACTGGGGAAAGGCTGCTGTAACTTCATCAACAGGACATGTTCAATACACCATGTAAGAGTTTTTCTTCAGGAGGCATTACCACATGGTCTAAGCAGTTAAAGCAGCATGTATTGCTAGAGCTAATGAAATTAAATGTGGCACGGATAATTCACTTTTTTCTCTTTTTGAAAAGGATTTTTCTTGCTGAAAAAGAAGATACAAGGGTGCAAGAACAGGAGGGCCACATAGCTGGCTGACCTTACTGCTTTCCAAACAACAAAAGGTCATGCACTTGACGTCTAGGTCAAGCAAAAATTTCTCTTTAGAACACCATATAGCCTCCGTTTCAGCATGCCTGTAGGACCCGCAGCCCATCCTACCATCACACCTCTGAGAGGCTTGCTCTCTTCACTGGACCTGGGATCGCCCAAAGCTCTTACCGTAGTTGGCCCTGAATCCAGATCTATGATTATCTGTATCTTCATTCTCTTTCACCCTTCCAATTCCACTTCCACTTTGTGGGTGTGACGAGGCTTAAATCAGAGCACAAATTTAAAGAGCCTGACAGAGAACGGACCCTCAATTAATACTGTTTCTTCCCACTGTCTATGCCCTTTCTGCTTACTCTGCCTGTCCCAGCCTCTGAACCGAGCTGTGAACGGGCCTCACCTACAAACCTAGGTCTCTCCATCTGAGCCAATGCTAGACGCAGAACCAAGCTCTCTCAGCTCCAACTCACTTATGTAAAGACATCTGTTGTTTCTGTCACCTCACCTTTTCAACTTCTTAGTAAAACAGTACCCCAGATTTCCTTTTAAAAATATCCCTGCTCCCACTTTTCATTGCAGTGGGATTAATTCCAACTCCAGTTCCAGAGTGGGCTCTAATTGATTTAATCCAGAAAGGCGATAGGGAGATATTGGGAGTCCTCCATGAGGATCCTGAGATTGGAATCAAATCAAAGGCAGGCAATCCACAGAAAGTACTCAGACTGGAGGCATGAAGAAAGCCAGGGCTCTGGGCCACCACTGAGCTCTAGACCCAGGACGCAGCCCTTCTTGTCCCTGTCTTATCTCACCTGGATGCATACTACTGTGAAGTACCTTCCAGGGGTGTTCTAGTACAACTACAGGGCTGAGCTTACTGCAGCCTTGATGCACGGTGCCTCAAGCTGCTTGGCTGAGCAGGCCTGAACCCACGATCTACTTCCTGCTTGAGGACAGGACAATCCACTGCATGGATTCTTGACAAGACTCATTGCTCCCACAGCACTGGTACTTACATGGCCATGGTACCCACCTTCACTGAGCCAACCTGCATTGAGTCACAACCTGTGCTCAAGAGATGAGCCTGCAGCTGGGATCACGGCTCAGGGGTAGAGCGCTGGCCTAGCATGTGTGAGGCACTGAGTTTGATTCTCAGCACCACAGATAAATAAAATAAAGGTCCGTTGACAAACTACATTTTTTTAAAAAAAGAGATGAGCCTGGAGCCTTCAAGCTTAGTATTTTAGAAATATTAATGATAGCTAACATTTGCTGTGTACTCCACATGGAGAAGCATCCCAAAAAAGTGTCCCCCCAAAGCTCCTGTGTTAATCAGGAGGTAAAATGATTAGATTATGAGAGCTGTAACCTTACCAATTGTTATCATTTGAAAGGGCTACCGCACTAGGGTGGTAACTGTAGGCAAATGGGACTTGGCTGGAGGAAGTGGGTCACTGCAGGTTTATCCCTGAAGATTATATCTTGTCCCCCCTTCCTTGTCCCTCCCTCCCTCCACTCCCTCCCTCTTTTTTTCTCTCTCTCAATGCTTCCTGACCTCCATGAGGTAAGCTGAGTTCTGGCATGATGCCCTTCTGCCATGATGTTCTGCCTCACCTCAGGCCTAGAGCAATAAAGTTGGCCAACCATGGACTGAACCTCTGAAACCATGAGCCCCAAGTAAGCTTTTCTCCTTCTAAGTTGTTCTTGTTAGGTATTTTGGTCACAATGATGAAAACCTAACTAACACATGAGGGCACTGTTCTAAGTTTTGTATATATCTCCCAATGAGTCCATGAATCACATTCTATTATCATACTCTTTTTAGGGACTCTTTTTAGGAATGAAGAAACAAGAGGTACTGAAAGGGAACTAACTTATTGCTTTTTTACAAATAAGTTTAATAGTGGGATGCAAACACAGACAGCTTGACTCTGGAGCCTTTGAACTACTATGCTACACTGAGCCTCTCAGTAAAATGGCCCCACATGAAAACAACAATCTTAGTCCCAATCTCATTTATTTTCAATATATGTTCACCTGTGGAGAGGCCATAATATTGACCACCACCACCACTTGTGACGTCCAGCAGGCATTCAGTCTGTATTGTCTTCTTCCAACTACTCTCTGCCCCAGGCATAAGGCTAGCAGGGAAGTGATTGTCTTTTACTTTGGCATCTAGTGGCTACTGAATAAGTGAGTATAAAATACAATAATTTTGCAGAAAAAATGCTAAACCACACCATAAAGGCCCTTTTGACAGTACAGACTAAAGTTGTGCTTCCACCTCATCTACTGAGCTGCTTTTTCTAATGCATTTGGAAAATGCAACAATTGACCAATTCAAAATATATGTATTTTGTCAAGAATTTAAGGTCTCTCACATATGATATACTGTAACATATATGAAAACCATTCTTACAAAAAATTGGGTTTCTTTTTTTCCTTAAAGAAGTATAGCTAGAAATATTTTTTCAAGAAACTCTCTCAAACTCAGGTAGAGTTTACTCAAGTAAAGGACAGTTCTGGTCTCACAAATCTTCTTGCAAAGTCACAATGTTAAAACGAGATAATCAAATTAGGGGTTGGGGTTGAGGCTCAGTGGTAGACCACTCCACTGGCACGTGTGAGGCACTGGGTTCAATCCTCAGCACTACATAAAAATAAATAAATAAATAAATAAATTTTTAATAAATAAAAAACAAGATAATCAAATTAGATGTAAAGATTAATTCATCACTAAGTAACTTTATGAATTTTCCATAGTTGCTTAATGTCCCTTCAAATTTGGGAATTAAAATGCTAAATGCAAAATAATTCTATTTTTCCTCCACTAACATCGGCCTAGTAAGTTTTCCAGCGGTTGCTGAAACAATTTCATTACGGAGATGCTTCGTAAACTATAGGACAATCATCCTGTGGGTGGAAAGGCAACAAACACACCATCGTAACTTCTGAGCAGGATCACTTCTGTGACATAGTGCGCGTTCAATAGAAAAGTTTCGGGAAACCAGTGTTTCACTTTAGACACGTCCCGACTGCCTGGACATTTATTTGGTCAAGTATATATTTTCCAACTTGGGAGTGAATGACATAGTCATTGTGGTTAAAAATACTACATTTTGTTTGTTTGTTTTCTGAGAAAACATCCCAAGGTGCTCCAAATTGCCAAATCAATTTAGTGGACTGCAATCAGAATTTTAAAAGAATGACAGAATAAAGAAGATCTACATGCCCATGATTCCTTACTCTCTCCCCTCAAGTATTTAAAACAACACCGTACCTTTGTAATGATGTATAAGTGAACCAAGTAAGATTCTGCCAAGTGGAGAGAAAAAGAACAGGGAAAAAAGAACTAACACAAAGTTATTACAGCAAGAAAATGTGCACATCTGGTGCTGAGAGGTCTGGAAGAGCACTCCATACTAAAGAGGAGGCCCATCTGCCTAGTGGTTAGAACAAAGGTGCTACAGCCTCAAAGCACTGGACTTTTATCCCTGCTCCACCAACTGTGAATTCTACTAGCTCCTGTTTCCTCACCTCTAATACTACCTGTCTCACAAATCTGTGATGATTAAACATAGTTATCATAAGTAAAGAATTTAGACTAGTGCTTGATATCTAGTCATTGATATGGAAGGTCATCATGTTAAGATGCACTAGCAAGGATCCAAATTAAGGAAGCTATTATAAGTTGATTATTGCTTCTCTGTACTCAGCTGGTGTCACTGCTGATATTTGGTAGTCTCATTATCTCATACCTGGAGAAGTGTGAGATGCAGAGGCCAGAGCCAGGTCTAACTGCCGACTCCCCTCTCTTTCCCCATCACTGCACAGTCCCTCCCTATGTCCTGACAAGAAGTTTCAAAATGGTGCCTCCAGCTCTAGTACTAGCATCCCCAGGGGTATCTGCACCTCCCTGCTGCCCACCTGGTCCATATCCATGATTTCTTCTTCTCTTTTCCTCCCAAGCCCACTATCTTTGCCCTGCCCATCAATGCACAAGTACGTTGGCCACCTCACAGTGGATCTGTATGCCAGACTGCTTGTTCCTGGGATCAGGGAGACAGGGACTTGTTTTTGTCTTCTTTTTCCCCAGTGGCATCCTATACATAGTAGGAGTTCAACAGATGCTTGTTAAATGAGAGAAACAAACAATATGAAGCTCCTAGTGATCACAAATGCATGTCAGGAACTTTTGTGTAAGTTCCATGTTAGTGAGCCTTAGTCTTGTAGCATATATTTATTACAAATGTGAAGGTGGCTTGAGTGGTCATACCCTGATTTTTAAAATAGTATGCTTCCCCTATCTCTACAGAAATGTGAAAGCACAAAGATGATACTGGGTTTGGATGAAGAATGTTCTTTTTTTTTTTTTTTGCATCAGTGGCTTCCTGAGGATGATACTAAATGACCTCTGTGAATCAATTTGCAGTTCAAGCTGAGGTTCAATGAAACCAAAGCACTGATAACGAAGAGTTTCTAAGTGTGCATATAGATGGTGGGCAAAAGAAACAGAAACAGACTGCATTCCAAACTTGTGTCAAGTCTGCATTTCAACCTATGGCAATATGGAAGTTGAATAATGAATAGATGATGAAAGCGCTTCAGGGAAGTGGTGTAAAAGCATAGGTAGGCAAGTCTTAATGAGTTTAGGGTAAATCTGGTCTACTCATAGAATAAGATAATTTTTTATTTTAATTTACTATTTTGATTTGGCTTCCTCAGTAAATTATAAACTCTGTAAGGGAAATTTTCAAGAGCCAGTTACTTAGACCAGATGGAAGGATGTGATAAAAGCATCACATTGTAATTTATCATGGTTGTTTGTGTAGTGTCTTCCAAAGTCACCTTCCAAATCAATTTATTCAGTGGACATTTGCTCCTAGGGGGTTGGGAGTTCTGGGCCCTGGGAGGGCCAGGAAGAATGATGCAGACTTAACGAGTACTCCTTCTGAGCTTGGTGAACACCCTATGTTGTCTTGACTAGAAACCTACAGCATTAAACAAAGGAGGGACTTTACAAGCACTTTGTGAAGTCCAAGATGTTCCTGAATTTCATTACTTCTCCATATCTTACCACAGTAAATCCTACATCATGATGTGTTTGAAACTAATTTTTTAAAATCTCACCAATTTCACTGGGCTGAGATATTCCTAAGAGAAAAAGAGGTCACCAATTTCACTGGGCTGAGATATTCCTAAGAGAAAAAGAGGATCATCAGCTGCTATTAATGTTTCTGTTCTGCACCCTCACTTGTCTTCTTCCATTAAGGCAGAAAGCCAGATCTGGAAGCGCCCGACACACACATCCCCTGGCTTGTTACCTAACACACAGCCTCACAGTAAAGCTGTCTCCATCTAGGAGGCAGCAGGAAGGGGATCACCTAACCCTCAGTATTTCTTTCAGTAGTAACCTTGATACATTGTATTTCTTTTCTTTTCTTTTTTTTTTTTTTTTTTTTTTTTTTTTTTTTTTTTGCACATAATTACACCCTAACAAGTTTTATTTATTTAAATCTCAGAAACTCTTGCTGACATGGCAGGGTAGAAGCAGAAATGTTCTGTAAAACCTAAATGAGTGTGAAAGTGGGTACTTGTTCTATACATCTTTTGAAACGTTAGGCTACTCCCTGGAGGCTACTCTCCATTGTGCTTCATGGAGACAGCACGTAAATGCCCACTTGCTGCCCCAGCAGCACCAAAGTGGCACTGACGGGCATGATGCATTTCCATGTAGCACAAACACAAGGTTCAACTCAAACACAAGGTACCCAACACAGCAGTTCTGCTGGAAGGATGATGGCAGTCAAATGTTTTAATGAGAACCAGAGGCTGAGTCTCACTCCTCTGAACGCTTTCTGGCAAAGCTGAATGCTGCCTTCCAACATTTCGTTTTGTGGACTGTTCTCCAGAACTCTGGCTGCAATCAGCCCTCATGCCACTTGAAGCCCTCATCCTTGATTTGTGTTGACAACACCCAGAAGGCCACAGAGAATTTCTGGCCGGATGATTGAAGAATTAACAACCTAAGGTGGAAGGCGGTGTTATGGGGCGCTGGATAGCCTGAAATCCCTTATCTCAATCCAGAAAACTCAAAATGAAAGCTTTATAAGTCTTTCCCTCTAACCTGTAAGCTCATGATTTTTAAGGGGTTAAGGCTGTAGTAGTACCATTATAACTTTTCAACTCCCCCAACAAGCACTTCCTCTTTGCTTCTCTCTCCCTCCTGCCAGCTCTCCTGCACACCCTCCTCAAGCTTGGCCTTCCCTCCTCCTCTCTGGTTCACTCTAGTTCATGCCTTTGCTCACCACACTGGCCCTCTAATTCTGTCTGATGATCTTCCTGGAAGTTAGCCATTTTCTTCTCCATCCCATTCAACCTCGCCACCCTTCTCCCACAACAACACACTATGAAAGAATTCATTTGATGATTCTCCAACAAGAACAGCTCCATGTAACATGTATGAGAAATTCATGAATCATGAGAACTGTGGGACCCCACAAAAGCCTTGAAAGCTCCAGATCCAACCAGCACCACAGGTTTTTCCCTGCTGGGATTTCCAAAGGTAGCAACTCATGACCATTATGTTTCAGAAGTCTCAAGTTCCCCTTTATTGTCATATGATTATGGTTCAACCTTGACACGTCACAAGTTATATTAACCTTTAAAAACATACATCAATTCAAGCAACACTTCCTTGAGCACTTCCTATCACTGTGCTCGCCAACGAAGATATGTTGAGTGACCCAGAAAGGCTTAGCCATCTTCTTAGATGGTAAAGCCCTTGAAGGCAGGGGTCATGTTCTGGGTACCTTTTATGTCAAGCAGGGTGTTGGCCCAGGGAAAATTCTTGGGCTTCTTGGCTCCATGCCTTTGTCCCCTGATCCCAAGAGTAGCTAGCTGAACACCACCAGACCTCTGCCTGTTTGAGTCCTGGGTCTCTCAATAAATGTGTGATCTCAGGCAAAGTACTTAACTTTCCTTGTTTAGGTTCTTCAAATGTCAGTGAAAACCAGTAGCAATGGATCCTCCTGGGGATCAAACAAGTTAATACATAAGGTGTTAAAATGGTGTTTGCCATGTGGTAAGTGCTCAAGATATTAGTTATTATTTTCTATGTAATATTCCTATAGTAGTGTTAGAAAAATGAGATTAGTCTTCACTATCTAAAAACATCTCCTTCTCAGGGCAAATGATGGATTCATTGAAATTTACAATCTGTATCAAAAAATTATAACCCTGCCCTGCCATGACAAGAAGCATGATAAAAAATACACAAATACTCTTGCGGACACACAAGAAAAAAAGTATCCATTTGTGAAAAAATTCAAGAAGGCTAAAAAAAAAAGGAGTAAACAAGGATGAAAGCCATGCCCAGCAACAACCACTTCCAGTGTGACTGGGTGAGTTCTCAGCTTCAAACAGGTCAGATCAAGTGCTCCCCAGCGGCATTACCTGGGGATCTGTCACTCACACATCAAACCCCCTTCTGCTGGGCTCTTCTCACACAGAACATGCTCCCAGATACAGAAACATCACTGCTTTCTTGCCAGGAGTATCGAGGTCAGAGATGGGCAAGAGGGTGTGAGATACAGCAGGAAAAAAACAAAATCCAAAGCCAAAATCCAGAGACACCAGCAAGTATGCTTTCATGAGCCCACCACAGACCTGCATCACAAAATATCATGACTTTTTCAGGGACCCAATTTCAGTCTTGCACTAGATTTGGCAAAAAACCCCTTTGAAGTTCACCTACAATTGTCTCTTTAGGATCAAAACAACCAGATCAGTGGGGACCAGCCCCATTAGTGATGGCTGGAAGGAGAAGCGCACAGGGCTGACCTTAACCTGCTGTGTGGAGAAGGGGCAGCAGATGCTGCCCAGCCGAGATCCCTATTTGCTTGTCCATGTCCCTCTTTAAACAGGCTCCAGTAAACACTTGCCAGCAAGTCCTTTCTGTTCTATGGTGTCCTGTGGGAGACACCCACAGAGCTGGATGGGGCTCACAGCAGGCTCTACTCTCATCACACACCCTGCTCTGCTTCATTTTACGCCACACCCAGTTCTAACTCTGGAGGTGCCAATCTTGCTCTCCTTCTACCTTCAGCAACCGCTTGGTTAGGGGACCTTCAGCCCAAACTGATATGGCACAGGAAAGTACAACAGAGAGCAGTCTGAGCACATAGATAACATGATTAGATGTGTAGTTTGTGGAAGACTGTTACAATGGAACAGGATGGGGCATTTGGGAGCCCAGATATTCATCTAAGTTGGAGGCAAGAGGAACCTTCCCCATGACAGTAACATTAGGATCAAAGAAAAGTCTAGACCTAAGATTGCAGGGGCAAAGACGGACACGGCTTGTGGACTAAGTGGCAGGAGATGGGTGCTGCCAGGTGGGGAGAAGAGAGCAGCCAGTGCCACAGAAAGGGTGCTTTCCACTGAGGAAAAGCGTCCAGCAGGTGGAGAAGATGAGGCCCCTGGGCTCTCCCGGAGGCCAGGGCTGGAAAGTGTGAGGGCACAACCGCCGGAGAGAGTACAGCAGTAGCAGTGATGGGGGAGCCAGCCGAACAGTGGGCACCTGGGGGCCAACCTGAGCCTCCGAAGTAAGTACCAGAAAACACGTGCAGACAAATCACGGGATCTGCTGACATTTCCAAAGCTCAGCAAGTAGTGGAGAGGATCTGAATTTGGATCTACTGGATTCCCACAGCCATGCTGTTAAGTAACATTCTCAACTAATAATGGCATTCTTAAATATGTAAAGAGGCAGGGAGAACCTGAGAGAGGTCCTGAAAAGGATGAACCTGAGGCCTGGGCAGTCACCAAGGGCGAGCAGGCCAGAAGCTGGCAGGTGCTGACAGCGTCTGCTGGACTCTGCTTAGAAAGTCACTGGTGGGCAGGAAGCAATCACTTCATTAGCACAATAGGGCATGAGAACTGTTCAGTCAGGTGTTGCAAAGGATGACTTGGAGAGGAAGGGGAAGGTGGTGAGGTTTTTCTTTCATGTTTAAAAGACTGGATTAAACTTGCTCAAGTTCATAAGCTGAGAGTAAAGGAAAGGGTGAGGGAGACAGTGTGCACAGAGGCAGGGAAAGGAAGGACTGATGTGTGAAGAGGCAGAGGACACAGTAAGGGTCTGCTGCAGAGCAGGTCCTGACTGTGGGAATGGGGAGGGGCGTGGCTTCTCTGACATCAGAGGGAGAAATGTAGGCACACATAGCAGTTCCGACAACAAATGTTAATACAGAAAATGGAAGTCAAGGATGTCCAATAGATCATCCTTGTATTCCTGGTACAGCTCTCTATAGATAATGGCATGTGATGGGAAAATCTGGACTGGAGGGTTTAGGATAAGAGGAACACCAAGAGTAAGGACTGTGAAAATGAAAGTGTACTGGCACCAGGGCCTGGCCAGAGGGAACAATGAGTATCAGACCCAATTAACGTGGAGCACTGGGTTCTCAGCAACTTAACCTAAGCACACAGGGATCTAGGCTGGCAGAGGAGCAGGTGCACAAATGTCTACGTGTGCACACTTGCCACAGATGAGGACATCCACCCATGATCAGGGCTGAACTACAATCCCACCAGCTCTGTGTGGGGTAGGTAATATACTCTCTAGAGAGAAGTCTGTAGGAGAACCAAAGGCCAATTAGTGCAATGGGGGCTGTCTGATGTTCCTAATTTGTGGTGTTTATCAGTATGCAATAGTCCATGTAAAGGTAATGTGTGTCTACTCAAAAGACAGCAGTAAGGCCTGGGAAGGGAAAGACAGTGGAAAAAGGAAGGGAAGGAAAGCACTTCATGTCCTTGAAAGCTCAGGGCCTACATCCTAATGAGAGCACTCTGCACTTCCCATTTTAACAAGAGAAAGGACAAGGAAAAGTTCTGCTTAAAAAGAAAGAAGGGTCTATCAATAATAACCTAAGGGCCATCATTATCTTTCTGAACCATCGCTCCTACCAAGTAGAGATGCAAGCTCCAGTGCTAAAATGCAGCTAATGAATTCCGTGGGAGTTCTTTATGACAGCATTAGCCCCACCGCTGGGTGGCTAAGCTCCACACCCACAGTCCTGTCATTCCCAAACCTCCATGGGATGATAAGCAGGGCCAATGAATTCTGCACAGTGCCTGGTTCATGAGGCTGGTGGAAATTCTTTGCTATTTAAGGCCACTACTGAGACATTACCTACAAGGCTCCTTTCCCATTAATCTGTTACATTCAACAGTAGGACCCAGCAGGCCCCGAGTCTGACTGATGCTACAAGTACTAACTAGGTATCTCAGCGATGAGAGCATCTACCACAGCTGAACTACCATGAGTTTGTCATTTTGCTTATTGACAGAAATTTTCTCGGTATTTGGAAAGGCTACTGTGCCAATTTCAGCTTCTCCAGATGAAGTAATCACTGGTATGTTTAAGATCAATGATGAAAGGGCCAGTGCCACTTGCCACAGTCACAAGGTGGCAGATTTACTGTCAAAACAATGGAGTTCTCCTTCAGGACCCAAAAGAAGCTGTTTGCTTGTTTAAGAACAAGCAGTCTTAAAGTACCATAAAGTACCTGAAGTCCTTTAATCGCTGTATTTAGCCTAGTAATACGCTTATTTAAATGTCCTGGGAGCTGCAGAGCCTGTATAAAACAGTATTTCATTGAATCCTTGGTGCAATGAGTGCCGTGTTTGCCGTGTGTGTGTGTGTGTGTGTGTGTGTGTGTGTGTGTCACGGGGGGAGGGGAGGCAGTGTCTCAAGTCTCTTCATTTTAGACACAGCAAGCTTAGGTCCCTGCCAAACTGCTACCAAGCCTAACCCTGAGCGTTCCTGGCACTGGGGGATATCTTCAACACTATGGTGCCTGGATAGAATTCTATTTGGCTGGAAGGAAGCTAAGCCTAACTAAGTTACCCTGTGATTTCTCCTAAGTGGTTTCATTCTTTGCCTTTGGAACAACAAAACAAGTCTAATTATCTTCCACAGGACAGCAATGTAGACTTTCTTTCAGTCCCAAATCAACCATTCACAGCTATAGCAATCTGACACTCTTTAGCAGTTTTTGATATATAAATGTGTCACTATGTATATATTTCTAGTCCTGTACTGTCCAAGGCGTTAGCCACATGTGGTTAATTAAATTTAAATGAATTAAAATGGAACAAAATTTAAGATTCTGATCCTAGTTACACCAGTTATCTTCCCACATGTGTCTGGGGGCTCCCAGGCTGAGCCACGCAGAGCATCCCTGCTGTTGCAAGAAGTTCCACTGCACCGTGGACTGCTATGGTATGAATTTCTGGCCTACATTCTGGTCTTAGTGTTGGCCCATCTTTTCTTATCACCTACTTTTCAGTTCCACCTTTACAAAGAGTTTGTCTATTTGATCTGATTTCTTTTTTATTGTGAGGTATATTGGTGGAGAAAAGAAAAAGAACTCCACCCCACTTTCTGTCAGCTTAGAAATATTTAATTGGTTTGTGGGCTGACTGACAAGCTTTAATATTCTCATATTTTCAGAGCTAAACTCAGCTTGAGGCCAAGTCACTGCCTATACTACACACACACAAATTCTACTATTAAAAGGGAAGCAAAAGCTCTTTTTACTTAAACTGACAAAAGGGAGAAGACAGACTTCATATCTTTACTTTTTATTTCTGGGGAGGCTGGACACAGGGAAGGAAGAAAAAGTAACATAATTTACTGAGACCTAGAAATTCTTAAAAGGGTCTCTAACTGACCCTGACTAATCCTTACACTGGCATCTTATCTAGTTGCTTTTAAAACATACGCAACTTGAAGATGTATATACTAGCACTAATGATAGATGCAGAAATTAGAAAGTATTAAGCACAAAAGCCAAACCCCATTTGGTAAGAGAGCAGAGAGACTAAGATGACATCAGTATGTCAGTTCAGACTTCTCTTGTCCACCTGGTGCTTCCTCAGCCCCAGAAACAGACTTGGCTTTCAACATTCCATTTCTCTTTGCTCCATCCTCCTCTCTAACCACATCTTCTTTTAATAACCCCCCCCCCCATTTCTCCAAGTTCAGATAAGCTGAAGAGGTCCTTCTAAAGCAATCAGGTTACCAGACATGAAATTACCAGAAATCACTCATGGAGAAAAAGTATTAAGGACACTCATGTCCTTATTCCAACTTTCCTAAGAGATCCTCTAACAAACCCTAGAAACAGAACTCAGCACCATTTTTCAAAGTACTTGTATCACACCGGGATCACCCTCACCAGAAGTACCAAAACACCTGGAAAGCTTTAAAAATGTTCTTTGGCAATAAGTTGTATCAACTCTTTGGGAAACAAAAATGCAGAGGGGAGACACAGGATGCGCATTAGGTTACTCTTGATGCAAAGCTATGTGGACAACCACCCAGAGCTGAGTGCTCCCAGGACCCTGCAGGGGCTTCCGGGTGTCCACGCACCATCTCCCTAATCTTCACAACCCATGAAGTGCACACCATCACGAATCCAGATGGTGACAATACGAGGTCCTTCACCAATTATAACGCAGTCTGGGGAAGCTGGTGGGCTGAAGCACAAGACATAGAATAGCAGGAAGCTCACAAAAGGCCCGTGCAGAGGCAAGACCGTGGGCGCTGCCTTTGGAATTATAGGATTTTTACCTGGTAAGACAGGGTCGATACTGAGTGAACCTTGTTTCCCTTCTTTATTTAGCCATGCTGGGGGGGTGGACCCCGGGCCTCATACATGCTAGGAGTGCATACCACCGAGCCTCCCCTCCAGCTGCTCCTCAGCTTCATGTGGAAACAAAAAGTGCTGACACAGAAAGAAGCTGGTCCTTTTATTTCAGATGCAGCTCATTTTACTGTATTAACATTGTCCAACCCGTGTTAGAATGAATCACCTTGCATGACAAGTACTCCGAGGGAAACACAGAATCACCTTCTGCAGGTTGAGCCAGGAGCCACACCAGGAGGGAGTTGTGCTTCATGCTGTACCACACTGGGATGCTCTTGCCACGTGTCTTCTGAACAACGGCGAACTAAGGGAGAAGCAGGGGAGCGTGGGGGAACAAAGGTCTCAAGCCTGCCACTGCAGCTTCCCACCTGGACTCCACCCAGCCTCAGTCTCCTTCCACCCTCCCCTCAAGTCAGCCTTGGTCCCCGCCACCCCCTCACCAGGTGCATCTCTAGGCCCACATGTGAAAGCTTTCCCACATCCCAATGTAAAGTTCCAACCCTTTAGCAGGAGATGCAGCTGGTCTGCCTCCCCGTCCCTCTTTTGAGTTGACTACTGGACCAGTGGGTAACAGCCAAGGGCAAATAAATTAGCCTTCCACCCATTCTCCAGACACCCTGGTCAAACACCAAGTGCCATGTCTGATTCAGTCTTGCAGATCTGAGAATCCTTAAAAACGTGAAGTCAAACACCTGAGGGCTCTGATTCTTCTGTCAATTTACCTCTTTCCTCTCAAGTTTACGCACAAAAAAGCAGGAGAGGCAGCATGCCACAGAGATGAGCGCTGCACCTTTGTGGCCAAGAGCAGACTTGCAGTTCAAGGAATGGGAAAGAGTTGAAAGGACACTGGTCTCTCTTCCTGCCAATGCACTACTTCATGGGTTTTACTGTAATTGTAAATCTTCATACTCTCCCTTTCTTTAAAAAGCACATAAAAATAGTTGTAACATTTTAGATATAATTCACGGGTTTTACTGTACAATAGAATAACAATTTTCTACTGTGTTCATTTCAGTGTTTGCGATCCCTTTAAGTGATCTAGGCTCTTGTGGTGAGTTAAGTGGAGATCAGAACAATAACCAAGTACATGATGTGTGCTGGTGCCCAAAGGCTGGGACATAAGTTGTGGCACATGAAAATAAGAAAGCAGGTTTCTATGATAGTCATCTTTACAGGGTTTGGACCCAAGAGGAAGGTACAGGATCCTGTTGCTGATGTCCCATTCCTGGTATTTCCATGTTCTCTCATGACTGAGCTGCACTGTAGAAGTCAGTTTCTAGGTGCTATCAGATCTCCATACCATCAAAACCCGGTCCTAAAATCTCACGATGTAGTTATGCTCTGGTCTAAAAGTCTGAGAACTGGCTTTTCTGACCAGTATGTAGATGGATATAGTATGGAGTTGTAAGACAGGAAACAGTCACTTTTGTAATGACAGATGGGCACTTACTCCACTATATCTTACAGGAACTGATTTCCCTGGCTCTCGACTCAACAGTTCTGAACCATGTTGTGCTCACAGGGCGATCAGAAAAACTGAAAGGCTTCCAAAAGTTCTACAGGAGTCACAATAATTACAATATAATTGTTACCACCCTGTAACTACTGTCCCCAAAGTGTCCACACTCCTTTGGAGGTGTGCCCCCTTGAAAAGTACTCAGTGAACTCCTGTAGACCCAAGAGGCAAAGCCCACCTGACCTGACAGTTCATTGTTTGTCACCTCTTGTTTGACCAAAAGAAACATCAATGTGTGCTTCATCTACATATTCAACTATATAAAAAATTTTCAAATATATGCAACACAGATATTTCAGGTTGTATATGAGAAAGGATAGATAAACTTGTGCCATGACATGTCAGCTTCAAATTAAAGTATAGGTAATGTTCATAGAGCATTACCTAGTAAGCATTGTTCTAAAGTTTGTATATTTCAAATAATTTAAGGCTAAATTCTTCTCTTCATTATATAAGAGCCCAGTGATGATATTTGGCTAAGAAGTTATAATACCAGTTTAATACTTTATGGTAATCCACGGGTTAACGTTAGTGCCACTTTTAAAAAACTAGTCTTATTATTTAAAAACAAACCTTCTCAGCCTACCTCTGAGAAATGGACAACACAGGAGAAGTGACCACAGTGCTCTGACTATTCTGTGCTTCAGGACTAATACCCTTGAGGCTACAGACATTCTTTTATCTTTCTAGCCAATCCCCAGACATGATGATTGCAGAAAACTTAGAAGAGGGGAGGGTGTTTGCACTAAAAGTATTTAAAAGACTCCTGGGCTTCGGGACCTCACTGTCATCATTCCTTCATCTCTCTCTCTTCCTTCAGAACAGAGAAAGATGAACTGCTGCCCCACCTGCAAACCAGGGGCTGGGCTGGCCCTTGTGTGCTTGAAAGCTTTCCAGTCAAGTAAAGCTTGGCAAGACCAGCATGAGAGACACATAATCTTAGCCAAGTTTCACTTGTTATCAGTAAGTATTCATTGAGTTACACAAAAAAAAAAAAAAAAAAAAAAAATTTATGTCCTTTTGAAAGGAAAAAAATTAAATTGCTACTTTATGTTAGGGACAAAAGTCAACCTAGATACTGGAACAGTGGTTTAAAAAAGGAGGATTATAAAAATAAAACATTTTATATGGCATGTAAATTATTACTATCTCCTTGATAGGAAAAAAAAAAAAAAAACAGAACTCATTGTTATGGACATCAAAACATAAACCATGTCACCTAAGCAAGAGACTTTGGACTTTGGATATCTCAGTTAAAACTGAACAGTTCTATGCCAAAGCAAATATGTGTGTGATTTATTTATTTAATTACTTTGCAACATGCAGACAGAGAAAACTAAAGTACTTATTTGATAGATTACTTTGTTTACTTATTCAGGAGTACTTTTTTATGACTAACTCAATAACTCTTTGAGTTGTGGTTATGTTCAAATGTAAGTATCTTTGGGAGAGGTACTAGGGATTGAACTCAGGGGTACTTTACTACTGGGCCACATTCCCCAGCCCTGTTTTGTATATTATTTAGAGACAGGGTCTCACTGAGTTGCTCAGTGCCTCAATTTTGCTGAGCCTGGTTTTGAACTAGCAATCCTCCTGCCTCAGCATCCCAAGCTGCTGGGATTATAGGCACGCACCACCATGCCTGGCTGTAAATATCTTTTTTTTTTTTTTTTTTTAAGTTGCTAACTCTTGCCCTAAATAATTTATTGAATCCTATATTTTATGGTGCTTCAACAGAGTTCTTGTTCGAGCATTTGCACAGATTTAAAGTTGCTGTCAGTGAAGTCTGAGTTAGTGCAAGGTGGTGCATGAGGAGGAAGAGTGTAGGAAGAGGAACCAAAGCTCTTCTCTCTGTCATTTAATAACCCTGTGGTCTTGCTCATGGCACTTAAGTCTCTCTCTGCCTTGACTTCCACACCCCTGAAAACACAGCTAATAATGCTATTTGACATGCAAGGTTGTGAGGTTAAGTGAGGTTTACCCAGATAATGTATGCAAAACTGGATGATGTATCTGGCACATAATAAATACTTGACTAGACACTGTAGCTATGTATTGTTTTCTTCTTTTAAAATTTGTTTTTTTTTTTTTAAGATATATGACAGTAGACAGTACTTTGACATATTATACATACATGAAGTATAACGTCTTCTAATTATGATCCCATTCTTGTGGCTGTACATGATGTGGAGTTACACTGGTACTGTACTGTATTCATTATGAGCATAGGAAAGTTATATCCGATTCATTCTATTGTCTTTCCTATTCCCATCCCCTCTCCTTTCCCTTCATTCTCTGTCTAAACTAAAATAAACATCTATTCTTCCCTCCCCTATTATTGTGTTAGTGTGTGTATATATCATTTTCAGAGATGGGGTCTCTATGCTGCTAAAGCTTGCTCTAAAATCCTGGATTCAAGTGATCCTCATTCTCAGTCTCCTGAATAGCTGGGCTTACTGTACTTGGTAACTATTATTATTATTATTATTATTATTATTATTATTATTACTCTATACTGGGGATTGAACCCAGGGATGCTTTGCCACTGAGCTACATCCTCATCCCCCACTTTTTAAAAAAAAAAATATATATATATTTATTTATTTATTTTTAGTTGTACACAA
Organism: Tamias sibiricus; assembly: GCA_025594165.1. Lineage (NCBI taxonomy): Eukaryota > Metazoa > Chordata > Mammalia > Rodentia > Sciuridae > Tamias > Tamias sibiricus. The sequence continues at coordinate 40,196,572 of CM046674.1, read as the reverse complement.
TGCCTTTATTTTCATGTGGTGCTGAGGATCGAATCCAGGCCATGCACGCGCTAGGTGAGCGCTCTACCACTGAGCCACAACCCCAGCCCCTCATCCCCCACCTTTTAAAATGGTGCTTTTTTTTGGTTTGTTTTTTTGGTGTGTGTGTATTGTTGTTCTTTTGTTTTGGAGACAGGAACTTGCTAAGTTGCTGGGGCTGGCCTTGAACTCATGATCCTTCTGCCTCAGCCTCCCGAGTTACTGGGATTACAGGTGTGCATCACCAGACCTGGTGGCAGCTATAACTTTAAACAATTACCTGTGGGCTTTTTTGTAGGTTCTTCATGAGAACAAGAAGGAATTTGAGTTCTTTCATTCTTATAACAAAGTGTCAAATTTGTCACCTCCTTTCTTAAAGTCAGAAGCAACTAGAAAGCTTCCCAGTTGCCATCCTGGATGCTTGCATTCAGGTGCTTAATGATGCTCAGGTGAGGATTTCAAAATGGCTGACATGGCTGAAAACCTGAAAATCATGTGCTGGTCTGTACTGATGGCTATGTAATGCCATTAAATCCAGAACTGTCTAATTTTGTTACAAGAAAAAGGAACATTGTTACTTTGTAAAATAGATGATTATTTTATATATTTTAAAGCAAACAGGGCTGGGGTAGAGCACAGTGGTAAAGCATGTGCTTAGCATGCCTGAGGCCCAGCCAACCCCTCCACCCACCAAATATGTTATCCTCAAAACAAGCTGTTGAGCTAACTATAATCCATAATGAATAGTTTTTTCTATTCACATCTGTTACTTGACTAAACAATATGGTAAACTTCAACAAAAATATGTATTGCAAATACATACCTAAGATAATTTTTACCCACTTATCTTTTTCAAACTTTCACTGGTTAAGAAGAAAGCAATCATTTGATAATTGACAGGTAATGGCTTAGTCAAATTCATAGTAAATCTTGTTTTGAGAGACGTAAAATTGATAACTAGTGGTCCAGTGGTCTCAGGATCATGCAGAAAAAAAATTTTAAGCTCTATATTATATCCAGTCAAACCTCCAGAGACTTACAGAGGGTAAATAAGCTACTTACATAAATGCCTGTAAAGATGGGAATGGTAGCTCACACCTATAATCCCAGCAACTCAGGAGGTGGAGGCAGGACAACTGCAGGCTGAGGTCAGCCTCAGCAACTCAGCAAGGCCCTGACTCAAAATTTAAAAAAATAAAAATAAAAAGGGCTGGGGATGTAACTCAGTGGTTAAGCACCCCTGGGTTCAATCATCAGTACCCCCCCCAAAAAAAAAAAAAAAAAAAAAAGAAAGAAGAAGAAGAAAAAGGAGGAGGAGGAGGAGGAGGAGGAGGAGGAAATGGCCTGTGAATAGCTATCTACTGCTCTTGGTTATTACCGACAAACAGAATGGTGAGCATAGGTCTCCTTTCTCTTGAAGCTGAACTGAAAGCCTGGTCCCTCACCAGGCTCAACATCTGTTCAAAGCTTTTCAGGGTTCCTTCTCAAGGGGGAGTGACAGGGAAACGCTCTCCATTCTGATGAACTGTCATGTCTCATCTCAATAGATAAAACAGTAAAACCCAAAACGAATTTCCTTTTTTGGTGGGGAGGGAGGGTGGAGAGTGCAGGAAAGTTGGCTGAGGTCTTTCCCAGTGGGTTTCTCTTGGCCTAGGTGCTTGGCATCGTGTTTAACATTTCACTGCTTACTAGTTTTACACTTGTGTGTTTTTTACTAGAATTGTTCTCAAATGTGATAATTTATATTCACTAGCTGAATATATATTTTAAAGGCTTTTATGTCATTTTATTGACATCTGCTTGAAATTATTAAAAATTAGCTGTATGGTAAATGTACACTGTTTAAAGTCCACCTTTCCCGTCAGTGGTCATGTCCATGGAGAGGAGCACTGGTATCTGTGATGTTTCTATTAGACAGCCTAGCTACATCCATGCATTATTCAAGTTTCAACAAAGATTTAATTAATTGTTTATGTTATTGGCCATAAAATTTAGAAATTAAAGTGTGTTTCTCTACTCAATAAAACTATAAGTATAATTTTCTTTTACTAAACTTAAGCTTTTCTACTAAAAGGGAAATTGGAGAGAATCCAAATTCAATATTTTTATGAACTAAAAGATGTGAACCTACATTATTATGAATCATACATAAGAACTGTCTTTTAGGTGGTGAAATGTCTTTTTTTTTTTTTTTTTTTTTTTTTTTTTTTTTTTTTTTTTTTTTTTTTTTTTTTTTACGGGAGACCAAATAACTGTGAGTTTTTAGTGGACACCTTCATATATTCACATATTACCGGTGGTAATATAAACTGGGCCACTTTCCGAGGTGAAATGTGACAACCTACAGCACATTCTAAAAGGGCTTCATTTCCTTCTTCTGAATAATTTTGCAAGTAATGTATTCCAAAGAAATAACCACTGAGATGCAACATTATTTGTAACAATGATGAATTGGGAAAAATCCAAACATCTTAAAATGGGTAGACAAATTATAGCATTATCAATGAAGTAGGATACTCTGCAGTCATTAAAAAATTAGGTTATGGAAAAATAGTGACCTTGTAGAAAGTTTATCTGAGACTCAGACAGAAAAGGAAGACTAGAATGGTTATGCAATAAAATATTAAAGGAAATATTAACATTAACTTCACAATGAACACTATTTTAATTTTTCTCTGAAACAATCTTCTGCATTTTCTAAAATCTCTAGTATGCAAATATGTCGCCCCATAATCAATAAACCAACATGTCTTAGTCCAAGAGGGCCTCTGGGTACTGCCTTCTTCAGATAACCTTCCTGCTGGAGCCACACTGCCTTCCCCAAAGCAGCTTTTCCTCCTGTGTTTTACTGAAAGATATTGGAGAGGATGTTCACACGACACTCAGCCCAGAACTGAGCATCACCTCCAGACCTCCCCAGCTTCACACAACAGTACACCTCAAATAAATGTCACGGGCACCAGTGTGGACTCCACAGTGAATGTGATGGCAACTGTGCCTCACGGGGACACTTTGAATCCCACTGAGACATGCAAGGAAGTGTAACTTGAAGGTGAAGGTGGCTAAATCCTGGCCAGAAGTCTAGTGGACACTCTCATCTGTGGCTCCTTGGTCTCAACTTCCTCACTTACAATCTGGGTCTTTACTAAGGAAAGTGTCTCCATCCTGCTACGATGCTTAGCCAGGGCTTCAAGACACTGGTGTGACAAGTGAGAAAAACTGGGGGAACACTGAGAAAGGGTTTTCTGCTTTGGCGCACAGCACGACCTGCCTGGGACTCCTGCACTTCAGGCAGGATGGTGGCAGCAGCATCTGCAGGGCAGGCGACTGGCATGGCATTGCAGCAGAGCATCACTGCTCAGCCATGAGGACAGGTTGGCGGGGCAGAGACAGAAAGCAAGACCTGGTCAAAGATTGTGGTTGGGGCACAAAGAAGGTGCTGCTACCTCCCCTACCTACATCACACCACAGCCAGAGGAAAACAAAGTGGCAACCTGTCTACTCAAAGAAAAGGAGAAAACTATACACTGTTCTGTAGTTCTTGCTCAAGGGAAGTGGAAGAGGGAAAATGCCTTGTGGCAATGAGAAGACACCAGCAATGCAGATTGAAAGGCCTATTTCTCAGAGAGGAAGTGGGGGCCAGAGTGAACTCTTAAATCCTTGAATCACACAGTATTTTCTGGGGTGTCTTCTACATAAAACTACTGTAACCCAAAAAGGGGATTGGAGTAGATAGTCTGTCTTTGACACCTCTGAAGTTTTGGGCTAGCAATCCAAATGAGAGCAGTATGGCCAAGGAAAACCACTAAGGTCGGAAAGGTGATCACGTAAAGCTCTGGGAATTGCAGCAGGATACTGAGAGAGGGTGTATGTGTGCCCCCCACCCCAGGGCTGTGTGTACTTGTGCTTGTGTGTATTGTCATGTACAAGTGCAACCCTCCCGGCTATTAGATCACCCTCAGCTCCTTTCTACACAGTGGTACTCACTTGGGGATGAGCCATCAGCAATACCAATCAGAAACTGCTTCTGCCCCTCAACAGGTAATCAATGGGAGCACATTACAGATCCCAGGAGCAAAGGAGGACAGCAAAGGACTGCAAAAGGTACCAATTGGAAGGCCAGAAGCCTCTAGAAGACGAGTGAAAAGTAGCAGCTATCCATCACCCTCTACCAGGACTGCATGTGGACACCGGTCATCCTCTCTGCTTCTGTACGACTAAGCATATGACAGTGCCACTGCATAAGTCCGTGCTGCAGGGTCCTTTCCCACTTGCAAGTCTGTGAGAAGATTTATCTTGTCTTCAAAGAGTTCATTCCTATATAAGAGTGTCCTCATAGCTAACTTCCTCTGCATAGGGATGGAGGAGGAAAGTGGAAGTACTTATGAGGACAGGACAAAAATAACAGCAAAATAAAGATCTTCAGAAAAGAGTGGTCACACGTGTATGTGCAGGCACACACATCCTGCATGCCAGCACCCACTCTCTCCTGAGGCACGAGAGGCCTCAGTGCCGCAGGGAGTCAAGTCAGGAGCAGACAGAGAAAGGATGAGCCTGAGAGATGGCCCTTCAATCCCACCTAATTTGTGAGACTTTGATGCCCTTAATCAAAACCCCTAGCTTAGCCACCTTGAAAATAACACAACATGCTGACAAGACCTGCATGATGGTGGGTAGACAGCCAGGAGGATGAAAGCAAGAGCCAGGAAGATTTAAAGAGTCCTGGGGATAGAGAGGACAGGAAGTGGAAGCAAGACACTAACTCAAGAAGACAGGCAGTGGCAGACATATATATCTGGAGATAATTGTGTCTTTCAATGACTAAAACAAGTTACAGTATTCAATCCAATTTAGTATGGCTGTGACTTATTGCAATTTCTATAAACCTAATCAATGCCTTTGGTTTTCAGGGCACTGTACAAACACTGGAGCTCTATAAATAAATATTAGAAATGTCTGTCAATCTCTACTTTTGGGATTTAAGATGGCAGGATTTCTAAATGTATGTTTACATTAAAATAAATATCTAAATATCATCCATTATGAAAATTGTAAAAATGTAAGCATCAAAAATAATCTATGTTGACTGACTGAAAAATTATTAGTTACCAGATTAAAGCAGGGCGGGAAGGAGGGTGGTAGAAGCTCTGGGAAAGAACAACCAAAAGAAACATCCCCTCTCTGGAACCTGACAAGTGCTTCATGTCTTTAAAGACCCAACGTCATGGGTTCAAGAAAGGGTACATTTTTTTAAAATGTTTGTTTATTTGCTTTAGTTGTACACAATGTGTTTATTTCTACTTGGTGCTGAGGATTGAACCCAGGCCGCGCACATGCTAGGTGAGCGCTCTACCACTGAGCCACAACCCCAGCCCCAGGGTACATTTTTAATAGATTTCATTTGTAAAATTTTAAGCCAAATAATTCTTAAATGATGAAACTCAACAAGAAAGATCCAAACATACTGACTTGTTATTAGATCCAAACATCTAGACTTGTTTTCCAGAAATGTAAAAATTAAACCAAAGAGGTACTGTCTTGAAATTCAAAACTTAATAAGATAAAAAAGAAATTCCAACACTTTAATGTACTAAACATCAACAACAACCCTCAATGTATATGATTCCCTTGTTGTAAGTGAACCCAGGGGGTTATTATGAACTGAATCATAAGGTACTTACTGACTTTTCCTCCCCACTTTCACTACCCAATGTATGTTATGAATATAACCATGCACATAAATAAAATGTACTTTAGACTAACTTATGGGAAACCTCAGAGTGAATTAAGGCTACATGTCCATATAAAGGATTAGAAAAGAAAACCAATACAGAATTATCTTGAAGTCCAAAATGCAATTCTAATAGCCAAAAGATCTTAGAGAGCAGGGTTGGTGAAGAAGACCTACTACCCATGCAAGCACCAATGCTAAGAACTGGAAAAGACGGTGCTTTTGGAGCTAGTTAAACACAATGTGGTGAAACCTACCCTTATAATCTTTGCTATGTCCTTTATGATCATACTTACTTGTATAGCAAAGTAATGAAGCGTCATAGCATCAATGACCACATTGTGTGTCTCTTCCCACCAGTCTACCCTTTAGAGGTGACATTGTGGCACTGCCAGCTTAATGACTGAAGTCATAGGTCATCAATGCCACCACCCACCAAATAAAATGCTTGAAAAGATGTTCGATGTGCTTTCCTACAAGCAAATGCTGGTGATTAACATTCAGGCTTCCTTGTATTAATCTGTGCTGGTGACATTCTTGAGAAGCATTCATAGTATTTCCATTAATGCTTTCCATTAATTGCGTCAAATTTCTGCAGGTAGGCACATCAAGCCAAGTGTCCTCCTTGATGAGACTTGACTGTAATCTTTTATTAACACTGAAAAGGAGACACACTCAACGCAATGCCCAAGGCCACGATGGTAATTGCCAGCTGCTTCTCATGGTTTGTCTGCTTCTCATTACATTTAAACACACAAAAAACATCTATACACAACCACACACACACATGATAGAGTACTATCAAAATGTATATGTATAAAATGGCCACCCATATGACGTGCTTATTTTATCAGCAAGGCTAACAAAACACTCTTTAGATCCATATAATTTATTTCTTTTGTTTTTATTTTTGCTGCTGGGGGTCAAAATGAGGGCCTTGTGCATGTTAGCCAAGCATACACTGTACAGCTGACCCACACCCGCAGCCCATAAGTGATTTCTGCATCACTGACAAATCATGTTCTATATCACTCTCAGACACGTGTTATGATCTCTACCTCAGAGGAAAAAAGTAGCATGGCATCTAGACTTAAGTCTTATAAAGACTGGGTCAGCCCTGTAATCAAATGGGGAGATTAACAAACAAACAAAAATAAATAAAATAAAAATCCCTAAATATTGGGACATATTGATTAACAAAAGGCCTGGTGGCAGGAGAAGCAGGCACAGGCTGAGACTTGCTCTGTTCTTGAGGAGGCTTTGGGTGTGACAGCAGACTGTGGACTCAGGGAGAGCTGTTAGCACTCCAGGAGTGAAATGCAAGGACAACATCCATGCCTCCTGGCACCTGTTTCTGCAGCATTGTCCCCCTTAGCTTGTGACAGAGGAGAGACCTCAGAGAGTGTAAGAATGACAGAGGAGGACAGGCAGCCAAGTGGCTATTCACAGTGCATGAACCTTCAACCACAGCCACCGCAGGATGCTGGGCAGAGGTGGTCTGAACTCAAGGCCTGAGAGTGTTTGTCACAGGAGTCATCCCATGTCAGAGAAAATTAACAGAGCTTGCCCTGAGGCACAAGGAAAAGGCTATAAGATACCTAAATGTGCCTGAGAGTCTTGAGGCAGAAAAACAAAGCGGGTTACAAAAGGATGAACAGAGTGGAGTCAAGACTGGAAAAGTCAGTTCCGTCTGTGTAGCTCCAAGCCTGGAACAACGCAATCTTTATTTGGAAAAGAGCTCATGAAGATTATGGAACACAAAATGACTTTTCATCAACTTATTTCTCTAAAAGAAGAATGAATTTGCATTTTCATTGAATTGATCAAATGTTATCTAAGAATTGCTTAATTGCCTTAATGGTTTAATTCTATTTGCTGCCAATCTGATTAGCAAAGTATGTGTCTGTGCGTGCACCCATGTGGTTTGGCACTAAATGAGAGGGTGAAACCCATTACTGAAAGAACAGAACATAGAGCGGCTGGCTTTTGGTTAATTGAGAAACCACAAGTGGTGTGAGAAGGTCACCCTATCATTTATTATAATTTTCTCCTCTCCTGTCTTCTTTGTCACTTGTTCATCTCAAGAACTTGCCTTAGATTTGAGGCCACTAAGAGCATGTGTTAATTTGGGTTAAGAAGAAGGTGAGCCCAGGTATTACTGCCAGTGTAGTGATTTAATAGGAACCTGGATATAATTTAATAGATCCTTTGAGTCTCAGCCAGACACAGTTAATATGGATTGGGGTAACATCTTACAAAAGTTAATGCATGCATTAATCTCTTGGGACCTTGTCTCTTGGGACACTTCAACAATACATAAGCAGAAGGAATAAAAATAATCTCTCTTGAACTCTACAGGAATGTCTAGTGATAAAATCACTGGCATTGTGGCTTCTGTTCAGGGTAAAAACACTGAACTGCAGTGTGGGAACCACTTCTGATCTTAGGGGGAGCCACATCCTGTCTCTGTGTTTCAGTGTCCCCAACTTCAACTGAAGTGACTGGTTTTAGATTTGTTTTTAAAGAGGCCAAGGGTTTTATACATGTGTTTTAGGATGTGCACAGGAGATCCAGGAAAGCTGAGCAGGGAAAAATCCTACTTCCAATTCTGAGCTCTTCTATAACCCTAAGTCCTTACCTTTGATCAGTCTGTAGTATTGACGGGCTAGATCAGATTTGGGCCGAAAAAAATATTTCACCTGTTAAAATATTTCACCTGATAGCCACTGAAAGAGATGAGTTCTAATCTTCTGTATGCTTCTAATAATGTCTTTCTGCTGAACACCCTTTTGCCTCCTAGGAAACATTATCTCTCTCTTCACAACTTCCTGAACTCTTTAACATTTTTAAGACAGATCAATTGTCCTCTCTTCTCTGATACCTTCCCCCTCAACAGGAAGAGGGTTCTCACCTAGCTGAACAGGAATCTACTTGGCTGCAGCAACATTTGTCCAAAGAGTGCTACTTCCTTAAATTGAGATTTTTACTAAACACTCTATTGTATCAAGGATTCCAATGCTTTGGATTCTGGGTGACATAAGGGAGGATTAAAAGTATACCCGTGGAGGGCTGGGGTGTAGCACAGTGGCTCAGTGCTAGCCTAACATGCATAGGCCCTAAGTTCAATTCCCAGAAACAAAAACAAAAGGAAAAGACAGTACACCAGAGATATGTAAAATGGAAATAAATATACATAGACTAAATTGCTCATTTTGTTGGATATGGCAATAAAACTCACAGAAATTTATCATGTGTACATATGTAATTTACTAAAAGGAGGTTCATCCTGCTGGATGGAGTGGCACACACCTGTTCCAACAACTCAACAAAGCTGAGGAAGGAGAATCCCAAGTTCAAAGCCAAACTGAGTAACTTAGAGACTGTCTTGAGAAACAAAACAAAAATACTCTAAAATCCCAAATAACAATAATGATAAAAGAAATTTCCTCTGAGCATCACTGATGGCATGAAAATTAGAAAAACCTAAACACAGAAGACAAAGATCAATACACACAGAACAATGGTTAAAGTTGATACTTTATACAATAACATAATGTCATTCACTACATTTTTGAAAAATATCTCATGATGTGTGAGGATGCTGATTGTACAGTGTTAAAGAAGGCAGGACACAAAACTGTACATCTATAATAATGAATAACAGCATTTAAAAAATATATCTACCCAAATAAAATATATAGAAAGAGTAGTACAATTCTTCTGGATTTAACTTTATTCATGGTGCTTTATGTTTTTAATATCTTAAAAATAGATACCTTTTCCTTTTACTAATAGTAAATATAATTGATTCTATTAGTAAAAAAAAAGTAATAAGGATATTATCAATCTGTTTGAGGAAAACTTGGAAAATGACTTTGTTTCAACATCAGCTTTCTCTAATTCTTAAATCACATTATACTTTTAAATCACAAATGTTTGGTGAGTCAAAATCTTTTCTTAAAAGTCATGAATCCCAAAGGCCTAAAGAGAGCTAACCTTAGGTAATGCTGGGAAGATCTCTCTAGAAATGGGTTCTAGTTTCCCTTCTGCCACAGACCAGTTTCATGGCTCAGCAAATAGCTTCGTGTCTCAGGTTTTATTTGTCACTGGAAAAGAAAAGCACATGGCTCGTTCTTTTTTATTTATTTGTTTCACATCTTTAGATCTCTAGTGTTTGGATGGATGAAGAGGATCAAAAAACACTAACAAAGGTGAGCTAAAATTACAGGCTATTTCTCCCCAGTGCTGAGAACTAACTCCAGAGCCTCCCACTTACTAGGCAAGTGCTCTACCACTCAGCTGCACCCACAGCCCTTTTTATTTTATTTTGAGACAGCATCTTGCTAAGTTTCCCAGGATAGCCTCAAACTTTTGCTCCTCCTGCCTCAGCCTGTCATGCAGGTGGGCACCAGTGTAACCAGCCTCAAATCTACACCTTATCAGGCTACCAAGTGAAACCTGAAGGCTGATTTGCATTCCTTTTGACCCTTCCAAACCTAATGTCACTCACTATCACAGATCCATCAATGCTTTGTGCCAATACCTTAAGAGAAAGTCATATTTCTCAAAGATGGTGAACAGGCGCTACCATCTATGGCTAGGTAGTGAAAGGCAGACACTGGAGAGGGAACAGTAGAGACAAAGGCAACTGCAGTACAGGAGTGTCTGAATGGCCAAAGCCAGGAGACCAAGACCCAACTGAAAAACATACAGCAAGCAGCAGCATTCAGCTTATAAATTAGGGATCAAAACAATAACAGCAAAACCAAACTCCATAATGGGCATTTGGCCTGAAATCAGAACCCTGACAGAACTGAGGCTGAGAAAAAGTGAATACTAAAAATCCACATTCTAGGTCAGTGACTTTCAAATGACAAAGACTGTGGACTCTCGCAGGTCTGAGGCAGAACAGACCAGAGTGAAATACACATACCCCTGAGGCCATGAGAACAACACTTAATAGATGAATGGATGTTGTATGTCAGCACATAAGATCAGTGACTGAACCCCACCTAAAGAGGGCCTAACTTGCAACTTGAGCATAAAAAAATAAAATAAAACAATGCTGCCTGATAGTCACATAAACTTCAATTATATTTTATGAGCAGAAAGCAAAATACTAGAGTATACATATATGGCCTTCATCTCCTGGCTATCAAGTCTATGCAGGGCTGTGCCACTTACTATGATAGCTCTCTTTCACACACTGAAATCCTTCCTAAGTAAGCAGTCTAGTAAATTTAGAGGAGTAGACTACTCTTGCATATGTCTTTAAGATCTATAATGGAAGATAAATCCCATTAGCATTGGTATGGCAAAGTAATTATTTCAACTGCTACATTTCTGTGGAACAAACAAAACCATTCTAGGCTCATGCATTTCCTATTTAATGGAGAAGGGAACAAACACTGTGCTCACCATGCCTAGAACAGTGGCTGTCACAGACCAGTAGCAACCAGAATGGAAGAGAGGCTTCATCTATTATCACCACTGGATATCAAAGTCCTCTGGGCTACATGTGCTCATATCTGCCTGTCCAAACCGGCCTGTGACTGGATGGTGCTGAGCAAGAAGCAAAGAAAAAAATGATCATGTTAGGAACATCAGGGCGTTTTGGATGCAAAGCAGAAGCTTATCTTTTTTACTGTTGCAGCTCCAGAGAAAATCAATTTTGACACAGAACTGCCACTTTACAAGCAAATAACTATACTTTCCAATAACCTAATCTGTGCAAAGCCTACTGAAAATTCCCTAAAGAACCAGTAGTTAAAACCTCCATTAAATCAAAGGGTTTAATATGGGAAGGGAAGAGAGGATGCAGTTTGACTTGGGAATGTAATGGACTCAGTGGGGAAATAAATATGTTGTTTTATGTGTACAGTTACAGAATATGAGAACACGGCATTCATTTCAAAGGGAATTCTCTTGCTGTGCAACTTATTCCTAAACAGATGTGATTTTTGCTTATTCAAAAACATTTAGGTAACAATTACAGCATAATAAATTATAATTGCCATCATCTTCCAGCCACGCAATGCCTTCTATGCAAACACAAAGAAAAGGCAATTATACGAAACTGTAAAACCTATTTTCAGGTAGGTTTAGCAGCCTAGATTAAAATAATCTGCATTATTCTCACACGAAGGCTGTGTGTGAGAATGTCCCACTAGGCTGTGGGGAACTACCTAGCAAGTGACTGAGGTCTGTTAACCCTGGATGGGGCAGCTCTGGGGTGCCAGGACCCTTCCAGACCTCAGACACCTGCATGCGCAGGCCTTGTTCACCATCTACACTCCAGCAAGCAGAGGCGGACATCATGTGGCAGCCGCATTTCTAAACCCCATGTAACTCACGCACCAGATCTTCAACAGGACAGAGCATGGAGAAGGGTGTGTAAAGGAATGGTATCCCCGAGATAGGGACCTCAGAGCACGCTCTCAAAGAATGACAGGGACTGCTGAGGAGAGGGGAGAAAAGATATTCAGAGCAAAAGTATGGCTCTGACCTTCACAGATTTCTCACCATTTTATACCAACTTGCAATTTCACATGGTAAATGAGGTCAGGCAACCATGGAACTGAAATATCCTCATTCTGACCAAGGGTTGTCCTCCTTCTTCTCTCACCTTTACCATGAAAGCTCCGATGAGCAGAACAACAAACATGCTGGCGGATGGCTTGTCTTCAGATGAGCAGAAAGTAACAGAGCAAGCACACTGGGAACATGAGCATCAGCAGACCCAAGTTCTACTCTTGGCCAGTTCTTACTACATACCCTGACTTACAAAGTGGCTTCAGCTTTCCTGACTTACACAGAACAGCACTGGCCTTTATTTACAAAGCATCTCTGTGTCCAGAGAAGCACTGGAAATAAAATGAATGGCACAGCATCCTTAACCCTTGAGACCCACCGTCTATAGGGAAAAACACTGATGTGAATGAATAAGACAGTAGGGGCGAGTTCTGCCCATGATGGAGGTAAGCACAGAGGTTTAGATAACAACAGGGATGGGACCATCCGCCTGCTCAGAAGGATCTCAAGAGGACTCTGCAGAGTTGGTACCATGTCTTGAAGGATAAGAAGGTGCTTGCTAAATAGACTGAGGAGGGAGAGAGGACATGCTGGGCGAAGAGAATAACATGCACAAAGGGAATCTGCAGAAGGAAGATAATGTGTCTATGACAGAGCATTGTTAACCACCAACTGCTTCACAACAATGTGGTATTTATACTCTTAATAGAAAGCTGCACACGGGGTTGACAAATGTCTCAGGGGCTCACTCATTTAAAGGAGCACTATTTAGATTTAGGCCGCCTCAGAGCACAAAGTGACTAATTTAAAGACCATCTAATCACTGAAGCTTCTAAAAATTCCTTCTGTAATTAGAAGGTAACCATCTCATACTATGACTAAGGAAAGAATGTAAAGATAGCTAAGGACTCCTTTAACTTCCCATTTGCTGCTGCTCTTCCTCAAAGTCCACTCCAATCTCCATTCTCAAGCATGCATTTTATCCTTCTTTTTAAAGTTTACACTCACCTCTATTCTTTATGAAATCTGCAACTTGAAAAGAGAGAATTCTGCCACTGTTCTGGTGGCCTTCCCAGGAAGTGAGGCCAGCACACAGACAGCTGAAACATGCACAGGTTCTTATGTAGGCAGAGGCCCCAAGATAGAGTCCCCCTGGTAAGTGGCACTGAGTGGCTGTGGCTACACCTTCACAAAAATATGTGGGTGGGAATGTGCAGCAGGTTGTAAAGTCTTGACAGTAACCCAAATCTAAGCAGATAGTCAAGGTGTGTCCCAAGATGTGAAAGATATCAGAACCAGAGTCTGACCAGAGATTCACCAAAACAAGAAAACCCTACTACTGTCCCCCCTCCCCCCAAATCTAGCACAATGCTGGAGTAAGGAGAGCATTCCATAAATGCTTGGTAAAGAAGATTAACTTGTGTGCTATCAGTAAGTCTACCAATAGATCAATAAAACTGATTCTCTAAGTCAAGAGATATGAAAAAATACAGATAATTTAAAAAAAACAAAAACCAGCCCCTTTGAATTGTGAGTGATGGCTTTGCTTAACACTTCACCTCTGCAGACCTGTCCTTAGAGAATGGGTGACTTTTCCCGTGGGCCAGAATTTCACCAGGCTGCTTGGTATTCATTCCAGCGCTGCTCAGCAGTGCATCTCACTTTCCCAGCTCTCTAATCTATTCCATCACCGGGATGGGAGGGGAGCACCATCAGAGAACGCAGGCTGCAGGGAAGCATGCCACCTGAGCGTGCCTCTGCTTGCTGCAGCTTCAGCCTGATGCCTTCATCTTCCCTCGAAGCTTAGGACTAAAACAAGTAACACAGGTGCCACATCTGAATTTCCTGAGAGTGTGCACAGGAGGACATTGTCAGTTATACCCTTCAGTGACTCCCAAAACCCAAGTGATACATTTTTCTAAGAGTTTAGAACTAGACAAAATATATTGCTTCTACCTGCTCCCCCTGCCCAAAACCAAACTAAGAAGCCAGCTGTCTTTTCCGATAACAGGAATCATCACCCTCTACACTGTCCGAGCCGTCAGGAACGTCACTACCAGTTTATAAACAATCTTAGCGACAGATGGACATGCAGGATTTGCAGCGTTGCTTTCTCACCCTCCAGTGTACTGTTCACTTTCATTCACATTTTATTAAATTGCTTCATATTCCTCTTTGAGAGCTATGGGGCAAAGATAACTATGATAGCAAATAAAAAAATATATACTTCTATATGCCAATTCTCCAATTTATTCATGTAATAAACCTTTGCTCTGTTGAAACATACGAATTACAAAGGTTAACACCGGTCATGCTAAGTACATTTTTGCTTTTTATGGCAAAAAAGAATGCTGATTGAAAAAGAAGATGGAATATTCAATAGTTACAATACTAATGTCAGCTGTAAAACAAAAGCTCCATTTTGTAGAATGTTCCATTGGAGAAGTGCATATGTAGACAGACACATACATCTGCTACAGACATAAGACATGTATGGTTTCAAAAAGCCAGTATCCTTCCATGTGAATAAATAAATCTGAAACAGTAAAATCAGACCACCTATCTTCAGCTTAATGATTTTAAAACCTAGAGGTGGCATGGTTATTTCAAATTTATTTTAACTGACTATTATGTTTGGCTAAGAAGAATTTTATAGCGATGCATTGAAAATATACACACTATGTAATGACTTTGCTTCTTGGCAGGCAGCACTCTTTAAAAATCTAATTTATTAGAGGAAATGCTATAGTCATAGCTTAATTCCAAACAATCCAAGATGGGTGGGTTAACAATTGTCAAAGGATCTGATACCTGAATTGGGAGGTGAGGATGAGAGAAAAAAGGGACAAATGAAGGTTAAACTGAAACATACTGCAAATAAGAAGGTGTTTGATTTTTCATGGGAGTTATGCTAAGAGTGGTCAGCAGGACCCACATTATATAGGGCATGGAGAATTCATATGTAAGTGACCAAACACAGCTGAAGTAGAAGCCTCTAAGCAATTTGAGAACAAAAAAGAAACTCTCCATTACTGATACAGAGTTATATTTTGTTGACATTCTTCTTCATACCATTTCTAGATTTTAGACATGCTACCTCTCCAAAGCATACTGTTCTCTGATTTCTGAAATGGCAACAAGGAAATTACAAATAATTTAAAAGTATTTTGAGTGCCCTATGGTATAATGGTATGCTACATTTAAAAAATTTATTTAAGATCAATGTTAACTTGTTTTATGACCCCCAGAAAGTTGTTTTCTCCTTTATGCTAAAAATTATAAATTTATGATTATTTACACAAAGATTTTTAAGAATAGCTGAATGTGGTAGCACATGCTGGTAATCCCAGCAGAGTCTGAGGCAGGAATACTGCAAGTTCAAAGCCAGCCTCAGGAACTTAGTAAGGCCCTAAGCAACTTAATGAGACCCTGTCTCAAAAAAAAAAAAAAAAAAAAAAAAAAAAAAAAAAAAAAAACAAGGTAATAAAAAAGGACTGGGGGTTTTCGCTTAGTGGTTAAGTATCACTGGATTCAATCCCTAGTATCAAAATGAATGAATGAATGAATGAGTAAAACTGGCATCTACTCACCCCCAGGATATGCCTTAAGAAATCTTCTGTGGTCAGTGTGTAGGAACGCTCTATGTCATATCTCTTCCTATGAAAACCTTGCCACAAATTTGCTATTTTTCACACTCCCTGGAATCTTCTCTTAGTTTAGGTCCTTTGTTATATAGTTCAAAACCTGGAGTAATATCACTTTCCCCAACACTGACAAATGTTTACAAGCATACTGTAATATCACATATAAAAATATAGTCCCTCTTATTAAACCGGGCTTGTTTTCCAGTTCTCAGGCTCAGAAATATTGGAGAATTAAAGATCTTTGCTTGTTTTTCCTACATTGGAAGTATTTGTATACTTACTAACATCACACCACAACTATGCTCACCTCCAAGCCCTAATGGTTAACCTCTTCCACGAAGACAAAAACTGGGAATAAAAATTCTAGTAGTGATTTAGAAGGAAAGTCCACAACTGTCTAATCCTCAACATTCCAAGTAGCTCTGAACATTGGCCAAAACACTTGCTCTTTGAGTTTCCACTTTCTGAATGAAAAATGATATTTATTCAAATTATACTATCATATTGTGTGGATGCATGGATATGTATCAATGTAATGCATCAATAAAATCTCTGGAAAAATACCCTTGGATCCTAAAAGTTCTAAAAGCTAAGATTCTCCCCATTCCCAATGTTCACTTTCTCTGCTCTCTTCCTCGATATCTACCCACAGATATACTGGCGAGAGGGCTCAAAGGATTGAATTCTGCTCTTTCAGTGCCAGGTAGTCCTCGGTACCTTCTGCACAGCAAATGGCTGAGTGAATGAATGGACACAAACAAAAAAAAGTGGGAGCACAAGGTCCAGAGTTCCTCAGCTGGCCTCAGAATACTTTCCTGCTTCTTCCAGCAGCACTGGGTTCTGACGCGACTGCAACCCACTGAGTGCCCTGCTGTCCATTTCATCCTATGCACAGTGACTCATCTTAGTTTCGCTTCCATGTACAGCAATTGGACATGCTAATGTGTTCATGTTAGCTGTATTTGGGGTGTGTGGGGAGAAGTTTGGAATACATCAAGCTTCTTTTGTATCTATAAATCACTAAGTGAGTCTGGTTAACTTTCACACTGTTCAAATTCTGTCTTGCTAACACTGTTAACAATAAAGAGACACACCCATGTTCTAATCCTCTGCCTTTTACCCTTGAAGTCTTGAAGTGACAGTATCTTCTACTGGGTCTTAGTTAGAGCAAAAGACATGCCTTTCGGGCTGCATTCCCTCCAAAGACTTCATGATGTATTACACTTAGTGAAACAAGGGAGGCCCACTGGCACGACTGCCCTGTTAATCTACTCTCCACTGATCCCACCCCCCTTCTCCTGCTGGGCCTCCACCAGCCCCCTGTTTTGCATGCATTCTCACTAGCCACTCTCTGTTCTTCCATTTGTCTTCATTTGTCTGCCCTTTATCTCCCTCCCTGCTCCTCCCTCTGCTGCCTCTTCTCAGTCTCCTCTTGCTTCTCCACTTTCCCTCTCCTTTGGCCTTCCTCCCCTCTTACTGAAGAGCACCTAATAAATCTCCAATTAGAGGTTAGCAATACAGAGGAAAGAAGTCTGACAGCTAAGAAATAGAGAGAGACCAAAGTCAGGAGAAAGAAAAAAATTGACCAGACAAGGGGAATGAAGCCTGAACTCTAATCTAAGGATTTCAAGTATTAAATTTTTAACAAAGAGGACACCTTTGATAAATGTCTCGTGATAAAGACGGCAGTTGTGTGCTTCTGCCACCTGGAAACAGCTCTGGTTGAGCTGCCCAACTTATGTCCTATCTTTAGAGGTTTATTTCATCAATTAGCTTCTGAGAAAGAAGTCCTATCCTCCAGCCATAGTCAGAATAAAACCAATGCACCTGGGGACATCTAAGACCAAAATACCACTGAAAACCATATCCAAAGGCTGAAATGTAAGCATCATGAGGATTTCCATAGGTGGCATTTTAAAACCCTCATTATATGACATTATTTTGTCAGACGAACAAAAGAGGAATCTTTTTTTTTCTTTTTTTCCTTTTTTTTGTTGTTTTTTTTTAAATTTTAGATTATTTATTTACTTATTCATAATGCACAAGTATATCATCTTTTTACATACAACTGCTTGATGGATATCACTATCCTAAATGCATGATTAAAGATCTGAATGGTACTTATATACTTCTTTTTTTCCTTTTTGAGATGATATCTTAAAAGCATCTCTTCATCTTAGGGACTCATTTGATTCATCCGTCCAGACTCAACCCAGAAGTGATTTTAGGCAAAGGTGTACACAGTAAACACATATTCGGAAATAATCTTAAAGATCAATATTATATTCCTTCTTCCTACCTCTGTGGGTGAGGACTATATTTTAATTTTACTTGGAGATTTTTATTCTAATATATGAGTGAACAAAAAGAATAATGTGGTCATCAAAGCACAAATATGGTGGGAGGAGCTACATTCTTATTTAATGTCATTAGTCCCAATATTTGCTAACAAACCAAATAAAATCTGGCTTAGATGACTTTTTCTCAGCTGGCTTTTTAAATTTTTCTTTTCTTTTTTGCAGTGCTAGGGACAGTTCTCAGGCACACTAAGTATAGCTTAAGTGCAGCTATCCACCCACCCCTTTAGCTGACACTTTTGAAAGGAGATACTGTACTTCTAATGCTTCTAAAGCAGGTAAAGATATGGAAGGACATAGCAAATAAATATTAACTTACTCATATTCTGAGACTGTGTGGCCAGGGACCACAGATGATTCATTTCTAACTCCAAAGTCTGACACGACAGGTGAATAACATGCAAGAACAGCAGGAACCATCACAGCACTACTCTCCATCCCAGCATTTCCCTAAATTCTTACCTGTCCATCAAACTCACCACAGTTTAAGAAACCTGAGTAGAGATCCAGCAATACAAAGTAGAAAGTCAGTAACATGCAGATGTGGGACAAAAAGAAGAAGTCAGTTCAGGCAACATTCAAGGTAAATCAAAATAAATAGCCACCTGGTAAAGTGGTAACTTAATATCTTGTGTCTCGATTCCAGAGGTTCATGTGAACATCCTGGTTCCTAACAGAAAGTGATGCTGGCAGTTCCCAACACACCATCTTAGAGAGAGGCCCCAATGATTAAAGCTCTGCTCAGAGAAATCTTAGCACCTGGGCAGCTCACATGTCCAACTTTCAGTCTCACCTTCTTCGCTTATAAAGACACAGGCTAAAGGACATATGTTTCCTATGGTCTCTTCCACCAAAACTCTTTAAGAAAACGTGGATTCTGCCTATTAAGGTGGTATTCTATGGCAGAACACAGTAACTAAGCACATAAGCTGGAGTTAGGAGACCAAGGTCCTAAATTTTATTCAAACATCCAGTGGGTTCACAGGATTATATAGCTAACGAAAATTTAGAAATTATCTGCCCTACTCCCCTAAGGAATATTATTTTTGGACCCACTACTCTTCATTTGTAATTGATTTGCTATTTTAAGGCTTTCAATATATTTTAAAAACAAGTGTCATTTTGTTTTAAAATATAGTATTCAAAATGATCATAAAAGCTTCACAAAGATTCCCTCTCAGTTTAAGTTGAGCATGCTTTTCTTCAGAAATATGTCTATAGGGGTATAGCTCAGTGGTAGAGTGCTTGCTTAACATACATTAGGTCCTGGGATCAATACCCAGCACTGCAAAACAAAACAAAACAAAAAAAAGTCTTGAAATTTAACTTGTTTGGAAAACAAAAATTTTCAGACTCTTATTAACATAATCACCAAATTGAAACAGTAGATAGAAATATAATTCCAGAATTTTGTCTTTTAGTACATCTTTCCCTAAGACTTTTTAAATATATATTTTTTTAGTTGTAGATAGACACAATACTTTATTTATTTTTATATGTTGCTGAGGATCAAACCTAGGGCCTCACATGTGCTCTACCACTTGAGCTACAATCCCAGCCTTTAAATGACTCTATTGGTAAGTATAATGTACAGATAGGATCTTGACTTAATCTAGACTTACACTGAATTTCTCCATTTGTCTGTTTAACTAATAGGTCCTCCATACGAAAGCTCTCTGCCATTCAATATCTGCCTGTTGCTCCTGACCAAAGATCAAAATGCCACAATTGGCTTTCAAGGGTCTGAACAAGGTTTCCAGCCCTAACCCATTACACTCTGCCAACACCATCTCTAAAGACCTACTTTTTGTGCACTGCCTTCTTGCAGAACTTTTGGCTCATCTTCTATTATGCAACCTAAACCAGCTCTTTACTGTTCAAGTCTTTGAGAATGCTGTTCAGTCAGTCTAATAACTCATCAACACCACCTTTATCTGATTAACTCCTACTCACTCAATAGATATCAGCTCAAATATATCAATGAGCTGGTCCACCCAGCAGTGTAAACAGCAATCACCATGATTTTCATTTAGTAATTCAAGATTTTTTTCATTTAGGACTTCCCTGAAGGAATAGGAGGGCAGGTAACTATAGCTCTTCATTATCATAGAGTATCTTTCCCTAGTATATCTTTCCCTAATACAAAAGAAGCACTCAAAAAATATTTCATAAGTGAATACATGTAGTAATGGAGGATACTGTGATTACCAAGAAATACCTAGTTGTCAAGAGACAACTATCAACACTAAGTATTAAATAAATGTCACTGTATTATGGTTTAGATGTGACACATCTTCCAAAAGCTCATGTGTCGGACAATGCAAGACAGTTTAGAGGGGAAATGATTAGCTTATGTGAGCTTTAACCTAATCAGTGCATTAATCTGTTGACAGAAATTAACAGATGGTAACTATAGGCAGGTAGGGTGTGGCTAGAGGACATGGGTAATTGGGGGCGTGCCTTTGGGGTATATATTTTATACCTGGCAAGCAGAGTCTCTCTCTCTGCTTCCTGGTTCCATGTTCTGAGCTACTTTTCTTCTCCACACCCGTGTGCCATGATGTTCTGCCTCACCTTGGCCCAGAGCTACGGAGTCTGCCACCTATGAAGTGTGATGTCTGAAACTGTGAGCCCCAAACTAAACTTTTCCTCTTCTAATTGTTCCTGTCAAGTCTTTTGATCACAGCAGTGAAAAAACTGACTAAAACACTATGTGACCCAGATCTAGACTCTTAAGGAACATGGAAGACAGTATTCCAACACAGGAGCAGTTAAAAAATACCTCAGGGACAGATGAATATATGACAAGGTTGATGCTACCTGCTTAACTGTTCTGCATGATTTACCTCATTAAATAAACTCTCTCTACAATTATGTTGCTCTGGATTTTGAAAGATGAGAACACTACTACTAAATGGCAGAGCTGAATCTACTTTATGTCTAGTCTGACTCCAAAACATGAGTGGTTTCCACTGTGCAACACAGTTCTGCCTACTACAAAATACACTCTGCCCAACAGAGGAGGCAGCACTAGGGCTTAGCCTTGATGGGCAGATAACAAGGGGTTCTCAGAGTCAGTGAGTTCTGTAATTACCAAGTGGGAAACACATTCTGTATGAGCCAATCATTATGGTTACTGAAGATTACATGGTATAGGCATACTGAATGGGAATTTACTAATTTATTCCAAATATAAGTCCCATGTTGACTGAGATGATAAAAGCTTCTGACAGCAAAGAAGTTCAAAAATAAATCATCCCACTTATCTATTAAAAAAATCAGCAAGGCCCATACTATGCAATTTTATTGTTAACTAGTGCCAAATCACAGTATCTAGTCATTTATACCCATAAAAGCAAACAATGGTGACCACAGTTCAATGCGACCAAAAGGAAGCAATATTTTAAAAATGCAGCCTTCTCTTCTAAGTTCTTACATCACAGAAAGCAGTCAGGGATTGATGCCTTTCACCAAGAAGCTACCAAAAGCAAAGAAGAAATCTCCTGTTCCTTGCAAAGATAAAGCCAAAGCAAACAATTTGATGGCCAAGAAGGCATAACTGAAAGGGTCCCCAGCCACAGAGTAGGAGGAGAGAGAGAGACAGAGGCAGAGACAGACAGACAGATACACACACAGAGGGTTCTATAGGTCAACCACATCCTAGGGGCTCAACACACTGCAGCTCCAAAGGCAGTCCAAATATCCACAGGAGAGAAATACATGCCATCATCTGGTTCCCCAACCACTAAGACTGCCATGAACAACAGAGAACATCACACGAGTTCACTGTGGATGTCAAGGCCAACAAGCAGCAGATCAAACATGCTGTGAAGAAGCTCTATAACCTTTACACATTCAAGGTCAGCACCCTGATCAGGCCTAATGGAGAGAATGAGGTGTGTGTTCCCCTGGCTTCTGATCATGATGCTTTCTTTGGATGCCATCAACAAAATGGTATCATCTTAACTGTGCCCAGCTAGTTAATGCTGAATATATATATTTTTCACTATAAAGTCAAAAAATGAAGGAGGAAGGAGGAAGGAGGAAGGGAAGAAGGAAGAAGGAAGGAAGGCGGTCAGGAGTCTAAAGATTTTGTTTTTAGTACTCTAGGTTTTCAAAACAAACCTCTACCTGTTCCATCTGCCCTGACTTTCTGATGCAGGGTCATCCTTGCAAGCTCTGAATGCTGGACCAGAGAGTGAACCAGATACCATCTCCACGGTACAGTGATTTTTTTATAAAACCACTTTCATCTTCTTTAAGGAACTTGAGAGAGGTTCTTCAAAACCTCATAGGCTTATGTGAAGCAACGTCAAAGTTCCTGCAGACTCTGGCTCTTCTCCTGACCCTCTGTGCTTTGTACTGTCGAGCACCATCCTGAAAAGGCTAAACATGTGTAAAAGGTATTCAACTTCAATTAAAAATGCTAATAAAACCAAAATGAGATCTTTCTTAACCTCTCAGGTTGGCTAAAATGTGGCAGATGATTAGTATCCTTTAGTGGTGAACATGGTGAAGAAATGGTCCTTTCAGAACACACATAACCACATTAAAGTGATTTAACCTTTGACCCACCAATTCAGCTGCTAGGAGTGGATCCTATAATGATTACTGGGTGGAACCAAAGAAAGTACATGACAGTTCTCTGACTAAAGTAAAAAACTTCAAACAATTTAAATGTCCATCAATAGTGACATAGTTAAAAATCAATGTTTTATTTTATGATGGTATACTATATAGTCACCAAAAATGACTATGGCAATATGTGCTTATATAGAAAAATATGCACGATTTACTGAGCACTTAATATACCACTTCTAATATTGTTACATGTACTGTTAACTTTTTGTATTTCTATGCAATGAGCATATAGTAAATTTCTATGGGACAAAACATAAGAACTATATGGATGCAGATTTCATAGCTGAGATATCACTCAATAGGAATTATAAATATGCACTCATATAAACTACTGGATTTTGACATACTAGTAAGTACCTGTTTTATGTCATAAGATTAAGATAGCAATTGGCTCATTCATAATTAAGAGCACACACTTCTACCGGTTTTTTGTTGCTGTTGTTGTTGTTGCTCTTGCCTTCTTTTTACTTCTTTTTTTTTGGGGGGGGGGATGCTCTTATTTTAATGTTAATCTCTCTTGTAATACTAGATTCTTCCTTTTGAAATCTCAAGAAATTAGGGCTTCCAAAGGATTCATCTAAGTGGAGACTCCAGATATAAGCTATGTTAACTGAAGTGTATCAAACAAATGTTAACAACAACTTCAAAGGATCAATAAAACCTAACTTAGTAAAATAATTCAAATATTACAGAATATGACCAAATTGTTTTGTGTGTCTACATACATACATAGCGATACATAGGTATGCCGCAAGAGGAAATTACATACAGTCTTTTATCGATTCCAAGATATCCACTTTTACACATTTTAACATCTATAAAATTGGAATGCATCTTAAAATCAATGGCATGTCAGTTTAATTGCTCGTGCATTTTCTTAGTGGTACATAAGATAATGTTCTACCTTCAACTAGATGCAATATGGTTTTATCATGCCAGCAGTTAATTCTTTTGATGGTGAGGGCAAGAAAAGATAAATCAAGTAGTAAGTGCTATCAATCCTTCCTTTCACAGAACAAAACAGTCACAAAAGAAAACTATTCCTGTTCCCTTCAGGTAGAGCAGTTTCTCCCATCCTATCCTTACCTAAGCCAGTTTCCACAGAAACACATCCACTGACAGCGAATCCACTAAAATATTTCTTATCAAAGCATAAGCTAATATTCTGAATGGTGCCAACAGTAGCTTTTTTGGGGATTCCAAATCCGTCTTCCACCCTTACTATAGTATATAAATGACATAACTCTTGTCAATAGCATAAAAAATTCATATTGTGTCTATATAGCAGCTGTTATGTTAGGTTTATTTCAACAACTGTTCTGTTTTTTTAATAGCATAAATATTTAAAGCCATTCCTGTAAAATATCTAGAGGGATCTTGAAAGCTGATCGACATCAGGGTGGAGGTATTTCTTGAGGAGGAAGTAACTCTCCATATTTTATCTTGTTCTGTCCTCCATCCCTTCTCTTTGGGAAAAAACAAAAACCCCTCCCTGTGTGAGTTCCTCTCTGTTCTATCAGGTCGATGTGGCAGGCGGCTCCTCTGCTCCAGCCCCATTCTTAATAGATACTACAGTGTGAATGTTTGTGATGTGATACCTTGAAATCCTAACCTCCAAGGTGATGGTATTAGAAGGTGGAACTTTTGGGGAGGTGATCAGACCATGAGGGATTAGAGGCTTTATAAAAGAGGCACCTGCGAGGATATGGCCAGATGGCACATCTATGAACCAGAAGGCATGCTCTCACCAGACACTGTATCCAGCAGCATATTTGATATGGGACTTCTTGGACTCTAGAACTTTTGAGAAATTTCTGTTGCTTATGTGCTACCTAGTTAATTGGATTTTATTATAGCAGACTATGAGGACTAAGACAAAAATTGGTATTGAGAAATTTGGGTGTTGCTGTGGCAAGTTACTGAAATATGTAGGCACCTTTGGTAGAGGGTAGAAGTGCTTTTATGTATGCTAGACAAGGACCGCATTGCCATGAATTCTGATTCCACAATATCATTTGTCAACTGGGGCGTGCATTCTGAAACAAGGCAAGGACCACACTGTTAACACATCCAGGGAAGTCATGGCCCCCTAACTAAGTCTCTCTCCCTCTCTCTAATGCACACATGCATGTGTTCAGGAACTCAAAGCTAAGGTTCATGTTTAACCTAATACTTTATTTACAGTCTGAAATCCTAACAATCTGCGTCATGTCCTTAGATGTAGCTATTCTGTTTATTGTCACATTGTTATTTGGGGAGGTGGGTATTTGGTGGGAGAAAGCAGTATAAATAGATTGTAGCACCAGTTTACTCAACAAAACTAAATCTTTAAGTTACTCTTTTCCCTTTTAATATTTCCTCTGTACCAGTTGAAAAAAATAATAGCCTTTAAATGCCAAACATATATATATTATTTGTTCATTAATATAGCATTTGGCTCTGATACTTTACTCTGAATATTCAAAGTACTTAACTAATATTAAATTGTTTAAACAAATAACTGCAATAGAAATATCACAGAAAATGCACAGTGGATTACAATACCCCAAATGCACTGTTATACTTCTCTGTCTGGTGCCAGGTCTTTGCAATTTTCCTGTTATATATCTTTTAGGTTTTCAAACTATTGGACACTATCTTTTCTCTGGAATACCTTTTCTATGCTCTTTTGTTTTTTACCCTCTCACCTTAACCCTAGAGAAGAAAACATTCTCTAGCACCTGCTCTTTTTCTCTTCAGCAAGGGATGGTCAAAGCAGGGAGCCTTTACTGGCCATATTACTGAGTGGGTGGGATGCCCTGCAAATCCAGGTACGCTTCTGTACCGCAGATACAGGAGATGAGGGTGTCTGTGGTCCCCATTCATGCAGTGAGCTAAAAAGTCGAATGCAGGCCCAGACGTAGCCTCTTAAGGTCCTAAGGCACACGTTAGGTAGCAGATTAGGAGGCTCCACTCTAAGAGAACCTTGGTGACCCTCTCAGCCCAGCTAATTTGGGGGCCCTGTGTTTCAGGGATTGCTGGTGCTTACATCTAACATCCAGAAAGCCAGGAATTTGGATCTTCAGTCTCACCCATTCTCTTCACAGACATAGGCATACACAGAGTCAGATAAAAAGGTAAGGACACAGGGATGGGTATGGAGACACAAAGACAGCACCTGCCAGAGCAACAATAAAACCAACAAATCTGTATTTACTTTCAAACCCTACAAGTGCTGGAAAAAAACACTACACATTCCCGAGCAAATTGAAGAGCTGGGGAGTAGCAGAGAACAAAAAGAAATACATTCTTCTCATCTTACATGTAAAACCATGCCCTGGCTGTCAAAGTATGTTTCATGGCCAAAAATGTGTCACTCTGTACCCACTTGTTGGTGTGGGGTAGAGGAAGGGAATGTTTTTGTTTGGGCTCTTAACAATCAATCAGCCATCCAAACCTCCAGATGTTTATTCTTTCTTCATTTCTGAACCCAAAGATGCTCTAAAAGTTTCTATCACATTTATTCTGAAAGCAGTGAACACTCTTTCTCATGAAGAGAGCTAAAGAGTGGGCAAATGAGGGAGACGACCAGTCCAAAAGCAGCAAACAGCCACCTCATGCTGAGCACTTCCTATGTGCACACTGTGATGAGCACTTCGTATTTATCACCTTCACTGAATCGTCTTCTTAGCATAATCCTGTGGTATAGGCACAATCATTCTCATTTTGTAGGTAAAGAACCAGGGATGGAACAGCTGAAGTAACTTGCTAAAGGTCACACAGCTGGCAAGAAAAGGAGCTGGGATTCAGGCCTCATTCTAAAGCCATGCCCTTTATTTCTCAGCCAGACAGCACTCATTTTTTACTACGTGCATATCAGATACAGCACTAATCTCCAGGAATTATGAAGACCTCAAAAAACTTAACACCAAAAAAACAAACAACCCCAGTCAATAAATGGGCTAAAGAGCTGAAGACACTTTTCAAAAAAAGATATACATTTGATCAATAAATATATGAAAAAATGTTCAACATGTCTAGCAATTGGAAAAATGCAAATCAAAATTACTCTAAGATTTCATCTCACTCCAGTCAGAATGGCAGTTATCAAGAATACAGACAATAAATGTTGGCAAGGATGTGGGTGGAAAGGCACACTCACTTATTGCTGGTGGGACTGCAAATTGGTGCAACCACTATGGAAAGCAATACAAAGATTCCTCAGAAAACTTGGAATGGAACCACCATTTGACCCAGCTATCCTACTCCTCGATCTATACCCAAAGGACTTAAAATGAACATACTACAGTGACACAGTCACATCAATGTTTACAGCAGCTAAATTCACAATAGCTAAAGTGTTGAAGCAAACTAGATGCCCTTCAACAGATGAATGGATAAAGAAACTGTTGTATATATACACAATGGACTATTATTCAGCATTAAAAGAGAATAAAATTATGGCATTTGAAGGTAAATGGATGGAGTTGAAGAATATCATGCTAAGCAAAGTCTGCCAATCCCCAAAACTAAAGGCCGAATGTTCTGACGGAAAATGGAGGACTTTTGATTGGGGGGAGGGGAGGGTGGGGCAGGAAAAAACCATGAGGGCAGGAAAGATGGCAGAATGAGATGGACTTCATTACCTTAGGTACATGTGTGATGCACATATGGTGCGATGCTACATCATGTACAACCAAAAAAATGAAAAGTTGGGCTGCAATTCTGTACAATGAATCAAAATACATTCTGCTGTATTAAGTAATTAATAAAAAAATTAGGCTTACCCAAAGGTATGCAAAATCCCAAGGCCCAAATGAAACATTAATAAAAAATTAATTGATTAATAAAAAACTAAATGTCAAACCACAATAAGATACCAGTTAATACCCACTAGAATAGTTAAAATTAAAAGACTGACATGTGTCATGTGAAATAACTCTACAGTAAAAGGTGGCACCAGATGGCTACAGCCAAGGTGAACCTTAGTTTGCTTAATCTGAAAGACAACAGAGCTGGAGCTTCTGAGGCAGCACACTTCTTCTGGAAAAGACCCTGTCTTCCATAACTCTCCAGGTTTCATTTTCTGCACCAAGGCAAACCAAAGTACCATCACTTATCAAATTTAACAGTTCCCTTGTTTAACTATATACCTGGGAAGTCCTACCACACAGAATTTCTAGAAACAAACAATCTTCTAAATAGACTCATTCCCCTATTATACAGAAGGCTGACTCCTTTCTGGGGAACACTATTTGAGCCTGATTAAATTGCCGTGATGAACTTCAGAGTCGAGTCTGCCCTTGAGCCGACCATCTACCTGATCTTTAATTCTACTAGCCACTCATTTCTTGCAGAGCTCACAACTCTCTTGGTCCCGCTGGAGCAGCCGCGTTCAGGTTCCGCATCAATATGTTCAGTGCTGAATTCATTTCTGCAGGGAGCCCAGTACATCTGAACTTTCCAAAATCATTTGGCCCCCATTACTGGTAAGCACTGCTTTTAAATAGGTTGTAACTCCAACTAATAGGCTCCATAATCACAGTTGAATCCAACAAAAGAGTCCAGGACAGAGTGCCATCAGTCATTTTTATTTTATTCCCATCAAATAAGCTGCAAAAGGCAGAAACTTCCTGATTTCAGAATCTTGTGGTCTCAATCTGATCTTCAAGGTGTATCAGAGATGCAGGGGAGAGCAGGAAGAGGCTTACCCAAACATATGCAAAATCCCAAGGCCCATATAAAAGACATTATTGTAAATAAAATTCAAGAAGACAGAAAATAAAGCAAATTTCAATGATATGATGTTGAATTTTAACACAGTTCACCTAAATTGCTAGAGGTTAGAACAATTAAGAATCTTTCCTCCAAAGATGAACCTGATTATTTAACATTATAAGTTCAAAATGTAGAAAAGGTGACTTTGTTGACAGGTGGATATTCTTCATTGGTCTAATTTACAGGTAACAGAACAGACTCCTAAAATACCATCACCTCTCAGCTGACTTTCAGTTCTTCTAGAAAATTCCTAAGGTTTCCTTTAATGACAATCTTACTTTCAGAGTAAGTTATAAACAAAAGTAGGTGTAGCTGATATTTAAATGCTTTTTAAATTTTTCTTTTGTGACACCCAGGGATCAAAACCAGGGGCCCTTAACCTCTGACCTACATCCACAGCCTTTAAAAAAAAAAACATAGGACCTTATTAAGTTGCGGAGACTGATCCTCCTGCCTCAGACTCCCAACTTGCTGGGATTACATGCTTGTGCCACTTTGCCATCAAGAATTCATTTTTAAAAAGCATCAGAATACTACCTGGCATAGTGGCACATGCCTGGAATCCCAGCAACTTGGGCGTCTGAGGCAGTTGGACTACAAGTTTGAGGCCAGATTTGGCAACTTAGTGAGACCTTAAGCAAGTTACCAATACCCTGTCTCCAAACAAAAATATAAAAAGGGCTGGGAAAGTAGCTGAATAGGAGAGCGCCTCTTTATTCAATTCCTAATACAAAACAAATATTTTATTATAAAAAAACAGTGCTCACAAGATACATACTACTACTCCTATTATGTACAAACATTTGCACTGAAAGTTTATTGGGTATGTTGGTATCAAGTTGGCTTCATGTTGAGTCAAGCAACTGTGTATTCTTGCGAGGACAGTACTCAGAGAGGCCTGTGATGCTGAGAAGTACATCCTGCCCAAGAGTGAGTGGAAAGACACCAGAGTAAAGGGAAGTGGGATTCATGGTGATCCTCACCGGAGTATCTATGGATGCTTGCCATTTCTAATGCAGTGCCACTTCCTAAAACCAACAAAAAGTCATATGAATCTAATTCTCACCAAGATGAATAACGGTTTTTACTTGATAGTCCTTTGTTCTCTTGGACAGATGCTTAGGTTTCTAGTATGACATCTGACACTGCTACTTACATATCACTTACAGAGTTGGGCTCTCACCTACAACAATAAAATAAAAGCCTAGAATCTGTCCTGCATGTGCCTGCTTTACAAAGACACTCTTTTCTCTTTTACTTACCTGCTTCAAGACATAGCTTAGAAATTAATGGATTTGTCCTTCTCTTTTTGTTACAATGGAAGCTCCTGGTACTACTCTCCCTAGCAAGACCCTCCCTCAAGTCTCAATCAATGAGGTGACCATGGTACCAAAAAGGTCATGAGAAAGGAGCATGGTGGGCCCTCAGAAGGTTCTAATTCTTTAAGTGCCACACATGCTGCTGAATTTAGTTCCACTGGGTAGTTAGAGTTGCAATAAAACCCAAGGGTTTCCCCTCATTTTTGATGCTATTCAAATGTCTTTTGCAGCATGAACACTCCTGACCACTCCTTCACTAGGTGTCTTTGGCAAAGACCATCCTTGACCTATTATTTACTCACGCTGCTTTTCCCACCTTTAGGAAAGCCCCTCCTCACCATCACCTTCTCCCCATTAAGAAAAAAGCACTAAGGGTGTTCTAGCTTATTCTCTGCCCTCTCAGTCTCACTCATCTAGAAACTTCAATTACCACCTCTACGAGGGAACCAATAATGTCACCACCCAGTTTCGCTTTCCCAGGCCTGGCAGCCAGTTGTGCCCAGGACCAACCCATCCTACAAGCCCTGCCAGCTCTACATACAGAGTGCATGAACTCCTGCACTGGGCCTCGGGGCACTGGGCCTCGGGTCACCAGGCCTTAGCTCCTGTTAAGAACTCACGTGCAGTTCACCAGTTTGAGAACACAGAACACTGCTGCCTTCCTGCCCTACCCCTGCTGCATAGTCTTGCCCAAACCTCCGCCCGCTACAACCTTATTTCTTTTTAAAGGCTGGTTATCAAAATTCCTTACTCATAGTCTGACAAACTATTTTATTTGAAATTCAAGCTCATTATTTGCATTTTCTTATGACAACGCTTTACATTACTCTATCCTTTTCTAATGGTAGTGGGGGTGGGGGGCATGGCTCTTAGCCAATCCACAGAATAAAGAGATTCCTACTGCCACTGAGATTCCTACTTTTAACTGGTTGCTTTAGCGAGGAAATGTTTCTAAAACTGGATAAAATACTCACAAAATTAACTAAAAACAAAGAGTCCTAATGTCCATCAGCTGGGAAACGGATAAACAAAATGTGGTACAAAGAAATGTTGTCATTCAGCTTTAAGAGGGAGGAAATTCTAGCTAGGCATGGTGGCCCACACCTATAGTCCCTACTACCTGGGAGGCTGGGGCAAGAGGATCACAAGTACAAGGCCAGTTTGAGTAACAATGTGATACCCTGTCTCAAAAGAAAAAAAAAAATAACTGCGGATGCAGCTCAGTGGTGAAGTGCATACCTTCCGTTCAGCAGCTGTGGGGTCCAAACCCAGTACCACAAAGAAGGGAAGTGAATTCTGACACATGCCACAACACAGGGAAAACACGAAACTACTAAAATGAAATGAGTTATTTTATGCTTTTGCACAAATGTGGAATTGCCTTATTTTGTAATTAATATTTTCTAGGAATGCTTTTGGATACTTCATATGCATATTATTAAAAATGCTTCCTATAAAGTCCCTTTTAGACTCTAAGCTCTGGTATCTTTAGTGAGAATCACAGAGGAGATACTCCAATGTCAGGAAAAACAAAAGTGAAACAAAAACAACAAAGATGTGGGCAGCAAGCCTAGAACTGACTCTGGGGAATACCCAAATGTTAGCTGCATAGCTACAGAGACAAGGGAGGAGGGGGCTTGGGGCGGGAGACTCTTGAATGGCTGGAAATTATCTTAGATAATAAAAGGGTATAAGACTTGTGTGTGTGTATGCACATGTGCACATTTTGTTGTGGTAAAACATACAAAAATAAACTTTACCCCTTTAATAACTTTCAGTGGGTATTTTGACGGGTACAGTCAGTGGCTTTATGTATGCTCACATTCCTGTTCCATCCTTGAATACAGAACAGTTTAGTCATCAAGATGAAGCTTGCATCTGTTAAAGGTTAACTCCCTACTCACCTCCCCCAGCTCCTGGCAGCTTCCCGGCCCTGTGTGCTGGACACATGACACACAACCTCTAAGTACCTCATGTAAGTGGGGTCACATGATGCTCGTCCCTTGGTATTTGGTTTACTTCAATTGCCATGAAGCTGCGAAGATGCATGAGCACATCCATGTAGTGCAGTGTGTGGAGGAATTCCCTTCCCTCTGAGCCGAGTGCCAACATTCCATTCGGGGGATGTAACATGTTTTGCTCATCCACCAGGTTGTTTCCACATCTGGCTGCTATGAGCAGTGCCATGATGAACGCAGACATACGAGCACCTCACTTCCTGTTTGCAATTCTGACTACACACGCAGAAGGAAATCTGCAGGCTCATGCGGTCATTCTGTGTTTGATGCTTTTGTTTAGGGGCCACCATACTATTCTCCAAAAGGATATATTTTTAGACTCTGTGAGACTGAACCTCTTCAGGCTGATGAAATGGATCAGAGGTCTCTTCCATCACCACCATTCTGATCACAAAATAGAGCTATAAACCCATTACCCACCCAGAGCCTGAGAATATCAGCCCATTCTCTTTCCCCAAGTAAAAAGGGAAATCTCAGGAAGAGGAAGTGTCTACATCACAAAATGAAAAGCTGATTTAAGAAAAAAAAATGTGGAAGGGAAAGAAAACTGGAGAAATAAACTGAGGACATTAAAAAAAGAAGAAGAAAAAGGCAAGAGAATATGTAAAAAACTTACAGCAAGGAGGATATAGTGGAAGACAGAAAAAGGGAAAGTGTTTGGGCCTCACCTGGGCCTGCTGCAGAAAACCCAACTGCTTGAACACATCAAGAGAGGTTGTTAAAAAGCAGAGCAGCCAGGTGCTGTGACCATACCTATAATCCCAGGGACTTGGGAGGCTGAGGCAGGAGGATTCCAAGTTGGAGGTCAGCCTCAGCAAGCACCCCTGGGTTCAATCCCCAGCATCCCTCACCAAAAATAAATAAACTTTTTAAAAAAGAAGCAAAACAATTGAGGTTCATGAAGAAAGCTTCCCCTACTAATTTCTTTTTTTTTCCCCAATCTATATTAGCATTTTTATCCATTTTGCCTGTTTTTAAGCCCCCTAAGATTTTCTAAATTGTATACAAGCAGGAAAATGAACAACGTTTCAAAAATCTTCCTATACAAATGGCCTATCAAATGATGCAATTTCTAAAACTACCATGTGGAAGTTTAGTCACCAGTGGCTATACTTGATTCTTATACTGAAGTTTTCATTTTTTTCTGTATTTTGTATTCACTGAAATGCACACATCTATGAAGAAAAAGAAATGAAAGCTATATGATTTAAGTAAAATAATAATAATAATAATAACCTGTATGTAATAAGCTACTAATCCTTCTTTAGGAAGGGTACAAATTTTAACAAGTCACAAAGAAAAGAGTTTTAGACTTAAGCCTATGTTTCATTATCAATCAGACAAAGTGTACACACTAAGAATTCCTTCTTGAGATCATAAGAACTCACAGAAAGCAGAGCTCAACTCAGAATAAAACCCTAAGCTTACCTCACTGGGCACAGCTTCTGCTCTTTACAACTGACTTTTTAGAAACACTCTCCTTACCTAGGAGAAGGGTTCCGCTGTCCCAGAAGATCAGCACTCTCTAGGAATTCTCATCCAGCAGCCTGCAGTGCCAGCACAGATGCTCTGTGAAAGCTGAAACCCTTAGCTGGGCATGGTGGCGCATGCCTGTACTTCCAGAGGCTCAGGATGCCGAGGCAGGAGGATCGCCAAGTTCAAAGCTGGCCTCAGCAACTTAGTGAGGCCCAATCTCAAAAAAATAAAAAAAAAAATTAGCTGGGCGCGGTGGCGCACGCCTGTAATCCCAGCACTTTGGGAGGCTGAAGCAGGAGGATCGCAAGTTCAAAGCCAGCCTCAGCAACGGTGAGGCACTTAGCAACTCAGTGAGACCCTGTCTCTAATAAAATACAAAAAAGGGCTGGGGATGTGGCCCAGTGGTCAAGTGCCCCTGAGTTCAATCCCTGGTACCACACACACACACACACACACACCAAAAAAAAAAAAAAAAAAAAAAAAAATTAAAAAAGGGCTGGGGATGTAGATGGGTGGCTAAGTGCCCCTGGATTTCATCCATCCTTAGCGCATGCATGTGCACACACACACACACACACACACACACACACACACACACACGCGCGCGCTAAAATCCATCTCATCAAGCCTTCTCTCCATGGATGCAAAAATGTCACCTGGTTTCTAAAAAACATTAAGTGATAAAAAGCAGAGAACCTACTACCCTGTGTATCATTTGCCTTACTCCTTTTTTAAACTCTTACTATTTAGTAAGATACTAAATAGAAATAGGTTTGTGGCACAGAGAAGAAAGATACATTTTCAAAAGATATTAACAGAAAGAAGTGATAGGACTTCAGAGGCTCAGTGTGACAGATCCCATCAGGAATTACACATTCCCTCTGATATTTTCATCTAAATGTTTATTGAACAAGCTCTAGCTTTCATCCACATTATTTTGATCAATGTATGAATAGGTTCAAGAATTACAGAAAAGAAATCTAAGGTGATTGTACATTAAAATAAATGAAAGAATGACTCCTGTTTTACAGTCACTATATTTTATGACTAAAATGCTCCCTGCCTTTTTTTTTTTTTTTTTTTTAATTTAACTGCAACATACTTCCCCGGCTTCAGTTTTGAAGTAATGATATAAAATTCATTTTATCTCTTTTTCAAGCCTGGCTCTTTCACACATAACATCAGACTTGTCATATCTGAGGAATTATTAAAATAAGATGGAGCCTGCTATTTCGGAGAAGAGAAACCTCTTTGAGCTGGCATCCTCAGGAGAGCAGCAGCGCAATCTCATTAGCTGAAGCTGAGACGCGTCCTAGTCTCCAGGTTCAAGGTGATGAAAGATTAGGGCGTTGGGCCTTGTCTCATTTTGAATGCAGCACACATCCTTCCCTGCCCGTGAACACGAAATTACATTGAACCTGGGGAGTCTAACTCCATTAATTTTAAATGGAAGATTAATTTAACAATATGCGGCAGATATTTGTTACAGACCTATCATGTAAAAGTGACAGTGAGCAATAAATTGTAGTGACTCATACTGGCCAGTGGCCCTGGCTCAAATAAATCAGGAGGCATTTACACATAATTGCTGTTTTTAAAGACAGGGATATGGGTGATGTGTTTCTTTCATGAAAGATTGGGCAACCCCATTCAGAGACACAGAAGCTGACATGAGAGTCACAGTGCTGTTCTGGAGAGAGATGTTTTTAGTATTTCTGGAATTATCATTTATGAATAACAAACACTGCACTGATGTATAGAAATCTTACAAAGTTTGTGTAATGATTGTGCTGCATGAAATTATTGTGGTTTTTTTATCAATTTCTTAAAAGTAATTATAATGATGATACCTCAGAAAGTAATTTACAAGAGATGAAGAGAGGATGAAAAAGGAGAGGAGGTAAAAAGCTTCCATTGTTGATAAGAGCAAGCAATTCTATTGATTTCCTACAAGTAAAACAATATACATAAATAATCATTTGTAAAACTGGGGTGGGGGTATAAAAGGAGAATAGCAATTGAAGAGAAGCATTGTGAAGGAAAACAGGAGATTTTCTTTTTAATACTATTTTATAAAGCTTTCTCCATGTTCTTTGAAGCAGATGTTCATACCCTTCAAGTAACTATGAGGAAAGACACAGAAAGAACGCCTGAGTGTCCACCTGCTGTAAGGTAAACCACTCACACACACACATGCTGAGATGGCTGAATGCTTGGGCACTTGTACAGGAGGCCGGGCCCCGGGCAGAGCCATCCAGGGAGGGTCTGCCTGCTTCTGGCTGATGGAGAGGGCACCATTCTGCTCTCCTCTGCGGGACCTGGGCTTGCCAGCATTCGGGACTCTGTCTTCAGGAGAGCCCAACATGATGGAAGCTCCCTCCCTTCTCCTATAAAGGTGGCAGTGGATGAGGGAAGGTAAGGACTGCTTGTCTTCCTTGATGCACCCTCTCATAGGACTTGAGGGACTGCGGGGATGTGGCTCAACACCTGACTCCAACGAGGAACACGAGAAGCAGAGCAGGAGTGTCAGCACCCGAAGTCACTGGCTGTGTTCTCAGAGGATCCCTGAGCCCTTTCGAAGACAGACATCCTTCCAGAGCCACTGAAGCAAGAGGCACTCAG
The DNA here is from genome assembly GCA_025594165.1 of Tamias sibiricus. Lineage (NCBI taxonomy): Eukaryota > Metazoa > Chordata > Mammalia > Rodentia > Sciuridae > Tamias > Tamias sibiricus. The sequence continues at coordinate 40,160,458 of CM046674.1, read as the reverse complement.
GCCACCTTCCTGCTTCCTCGCTTTCCAAGGCTTTGGATGCCCCCAAATTAGGTCCAAGCTCCTTAGCATCCACAACAAGGGACTGCACTCCGCCTACTGCACCTTCTCCACTCTGATTCTGCCCTCCAGGACCCCATGCTCCCAAGCATTCCACCTGTAGGTCTCGGGACTAACCTACACCAACACTCCAGTTCTCCCACAGGCTGTAGCCTGTGCCTCGAACCTTCTTCTCAGTCCTTCTCATCAGATGAATTCCTACTTAGCCTTCAAAGCCCACACCAACACAACATCCTATTTCTGTTGTTGTTACCTGAGAGCAGGAATTACCACAGTCATCTTTTCTGAGCTTCAACTCAATGGACAGTAATGTGCGTTAAAGATCTAGTACCTAGGCAACCTCAGAGAAGTTGCTTAAGTCTCGACAGGGTGGTGAAGATAGAGGAAAGAAGGACAGAAAGAACACGCTGATATAACTCATATCTGTTTTATACCACAGAGATCAATTCTGCTTTTGATTTACAATCTCACACATTACTGTACAGGAGTAAAAAAGAAACTATAGCAAGCAATAGGTTCAAACAGTCAGAACAACAGACCCATGAAGAACAAAAGGACCCGGTTTGTTGCTGTGGGTTATGAGGGAAGTGCGGCGATAGTGAAATGATAACAGTAACAGAAGCAAAAACAGTGACAGCCAATAGTACTGCTCACCATGTCTCCTGCACTGTTCTAAGCTCTTGCCATGCTTAACTTCATCTTCTCTAAGAATCTTAAAGAGATAGGCACTATTATCATCTTAATTTTATAGGTAGAGAACTGAGGCACAGACAAGCTAACTAATTTGCTTAAGGTCATTCAGAAAGCAGGCGGGAGAGCTGAATCTTACCCCAAGCAGCTGAGCTTCAGGGTCTCAAATAATCCCATCAGGAGCCAGTGGTTTCTCCCGTTTTCCACCTCTGGCAACGTCACCAGTCTTGAAAGGGAAGCTCTGAACAAGGTAACAGAATTGATCAGGACATCTACCAAGATGCTGGCAAATCTGCATGGCAAAGAGAACAAGAGGCCCAGGGATGGGCCAGCCCTATGGCACAGTGCTTGGCATAGTGAAAGACTGTTTCTTGAACCTGGCAGAGAAGTGGGACACTAAAAAGACCCTGCCTACTCTGAGAACAGGGTTTACAGAAACCTGAGCTGCAGGGTCTGGTGCTGACTACAATTACAGATGTGCACAAGCCAAGATGCTGAAGAGGTTCAAAGCAAGTCTGGGTTAAAGATAAAACTTGGTTCTCAGTGTCTGACACCACTGAAGAATAGCTGCAGAGACTCCAGTTCTTATATATAGGCAGAGCTTCCAAATGATCCGGTGAGAGCAGGCAAATAAGTTTTCATTCTAACATTTCCTTGTTGGGAGTGGTCTTCCTGCACCTGACAAAGTTCAGACTCCCAGCCAGTGATAGTGTTGTGTATTTTAAATAAGTTGAGCTCCCATATTTTTACATTCAGAGCACTCTTATTTGAGTGCTGTTAAAGGGAAATTTCACTCTATGACATCTGAAAGACATCTTCAAGTAGCCAATTTAGAAGAATAACTAGTCTCATGTAGTAATAATGATGGTGATAATAGCAATAATAACAAAAAACCCCAAAGGTCATTTCTTATACTTCTTTTGTACTTTTCTCTTTTCAAGTAATTAGACAACACTAATTAAACTATGTAGTTTCCTTAAAGGAAGAGCTACAATTATTATTATTTTTGTTCCAATGGATGATGGAAGTAAGAAGAAGGGTTAAGACACCTAAAGTTCTTTTGTTGCTACCTCAACCCAGAAACCTCATCTCCCTTCTCTAGAAGGAATGAAGCAGCACCATGATTTAATAGACAAATAAAGCTCCCCGTATTAAAAAAAAAAAAAAAAAAAAAGAAAGAAAAGAAAAAGAAAAAAAAAAAGCTTTGCTGAGCTACTTGTAAGAAAGAAAGTTCATTAGGTTTATATAAGCAAGAATAACAAGCTATTATTGTGTAATCCCAGCAGCTTGGGAGGCTGAGGCAGAAGGATTTAAAGTTCAAAGCCAGCCTCAACAAAAGCGAGATACTAAGCAACTCATTAAGACCCTGTCTCTAAATAAAATACAAAACAGGGCTGGGGATGTGGCTCAGTGGCCAAGTGGCCCTGAGTTCAATCCCTGGTACCCCCCCCACCAAAAAAAAAAAAAAAAAAAAAAAAAAACCAAAAAAAAAAAAAACGAGTTGTTGCAACTCTGTAAGAAAGAGCACCCTTCCCAAGGTGGGGGATTGATACGTGGAGCATTTAAGTATGAACAATTCACTCCTCTCTCCCTTACACATTCCGAGTTCACTCAGCATAAGGCACAGAGCTGACTGTGGAGAAGCCTCAAATATCATAAGAGGTACTGGAGGTGCTATGTTCCGATCAAACCCAGCGGGAAAAGAAAGCGTGCCCACATGCCAGGCCACACATAGGGGCCAGAGGTAGGATAGGGGAGTCGGGAAAGAAGTGGTGTCTTAACTCTCCACCGAGACTGAGGTCGCCAGCAGTGGATGCCTCTCACTAGTGCCTTTTTGTACTTTAATGTTAAATTTCTTAGGGGAGCACATCACCTAATTAGAGGAATTGATAACTGCACTGTTCCATAATGAGGCCAATACATTTCAAAGTCATTAAAGATAACCAAGGCAATAAGTCTGGGTTTAAGCGGCGTTTCCTCAGATTTCACAGTCTGCATGTTGCAAGTGTAGGGGGAAAAAGCAATCCCTGCCTAGTCAACTGTAAATGCTGGGTTATTGGAATCTTTAAAACAGGCAGCAAGGAGAAAATTACATGGCCAAATCTCCTTTTTCCAGTTAATGAAGAATTAAGACTCCCATTTACCATATTAGAAGGTTCATCAGAGGTCTCAGCTCTCCATAGCTGGTGTTTGACAGCAGTGTCAGTTTATCTGAGTCTAAACGCGAAAGTGCATGACAGAAGATCATTCATAACTGTCACATCTACTTATCTCTCTCATTGTCACGCGGCTAACGAAATTCGGGCCATGGAACTGTCTGCTGCTGTCCCTCTCAGCTCAGCTCAAGGAAAAGGCATTCCAAAGCCCATTCATGTCCTATTATCATGTCAGCACATTGTGGATCTGCAACAAGAGTCAGCACTGCTTCCTGTAATCTCCCATCCTGGGGAAAAGACAAGATCTCCTTGGGACTAACGTCCGTGCAGACTGCATCTGACATCAGCACTCAGAAAAAACAGTCCAGAAAAATGATGCTGTAGAGAAAGGATTTCTCAATACATTATTCCATGCTTCAGGGAGGAAAAAAAATCACAATGCTTAAGAGTTTGCCTTTGATAATGAGGAAATGCTATTTCCTTGCAATGAGCAGCAGTACCTATGAGAGGGCTTCGTAATGCAATCTGCTACAGCACTTTTAAACTAAAAGAGAACAGAGAGGCTGATAGAATGACGTCTAAAACCAAAGCAATCAGCTGATCTTAAGGACAATGAGCATGAAACCTGAAGACATATTTTGATTTGTAAACCTTATGGGCAAAGCAGCTTCTCTGCACAGCAACAAGCAGTTCAGTTACTTGGGGTGTCCCCAAACAACAGAAGTCTGCATTGGTACGAAGAGATGTGCCTTTCTCAGAAAAGCAGGCCATTTGCAAGTGGCACCTAGTATGGCTCAGAGCAGGTGACGCAACATGAACATGCCTTGTGCTTCTGCGTCTCGGCTCCCAGTAAATCCAAAACACTTGAAAACCACCAAATTTCATTATGATGAATTCACCTTTGGAGAGCTCTCCCTGGGTATTTTTGAATACCAGTGGCACTGATTTCAGCACTGCATCATCCAGTTTAAAAAAAAAAAAAAAAAAAAAAACCCACCAGCTTTGCTGCATTACAACTGTATTTTAAGAGTGCGGTTTGATGAGTTTTAATAAATTTATACAGCTATATTATTGCTACCGCAATCTGGTTTTATAACATTATATCACTGCAAAGAAGTTCCCTCAAGCCCATTTGCAGTGAGTGCCCACAAGATTAACTTGTTACAATATTTCTTCTTGTGCTGAATTTTTAATTGAGATAAGGTTCATATATCATAAAATTCATCAGGTGAACCTTTTTAAACTGTACATTTCACTGGGTTTTTAGTATATTCCAAGGTTGTGCAACCTGCCACTATGTAATTTTAAAACATTTCATCAGTCCTAAAAGAAAACTTCATACCCATTAAGAAGTCACTCCCCATTTCCTTTTCAACCCCAACCACTGGAAATAAATTACCTAGACTAGATATTTCATATTAATGGAATCATCCAATATGTGCTCTTTTGTGTCTGGCTTCTTTCATTAAGCATAATGTTTTTAAGTATAAATTTATCCATGGGGTACCATGTGTCAGTACCCCCATTCCTTTTTTATGGCTGAATAATATTCCATTACATGGTTATATACCACATTCGTTTTATCTTTTTTTGGCTGATGGACATTTGGATTGTTTCTACTATAAACAGTCTGTGCAAGTTTTTGTTAAAATATATTTTAGGGTGTCTAGTTATATACCTAGGACTAGTACTACCTGGTTGCCTCATAGTTTTGTAGGTTGGACACTGCAGAAAGAACCCAAAATATATGTTTCACACTGTAGTCATAAAATTCATGACTTACCCACCAGCTTTGGCTGACTTGGATCTTACTGAGAAAGAAGCTGATTCATTCTACTTATTGCAGAATTCAGAGTTAATTAACAGATTAATACATACATTAATAGATTCTAATAGCCTCTGATGGCAGGTTTTCCAAAAGGAACCAAACTTCAGTATTGAAAAATTAGATTTCTCAATTGATTGTCTGAATTCAGGTCTAAATAAGAGCATAATACAATGTTCTCTGTCCCAGTCAATATTTGATATCCTCTTTTCTCTGGTCACCTGCCTCCATCCCCCTCTTCTATACTCCTGATATTTGAATTTCACATACTCTCCTTGCTAAAAGTCCTACTGTATATTGCAAAAAAAAAAAAAAAAAAAAAAGGAAATGAGAAAATGGCATCTCACTTGGCTTTTTATTAGGACGACTGAAACAAAAAGTTCAGGAGAAGAAGGGACAGACACAAAGAGAACATTCTTTCTCTTCAGTGATTATTTTTACATTCTACTCCTACTTCCTTACCTAGTGCATATTTTAATTAAGCAAATAAGCCAGTTAGAAAACATGCTAATTTATTACATTTAAAAAGACAAAGTGTATACTTAATTCACAAGAAACTGCTGCAAACAGTTGCTCTCAGGCAGGTGTTAGGTTTATGAGAACAGCCTCACAATCCTGTTCTCCCAACTGTGGCTACTTGTGAACCTATCACACCCCTAGTCCCCCATTTCTCTTATTCTTGGCTTTACCTGTGAGAATTAGTGGTAAAGCCAATTATAAAATTATCCACAGTCCTTGAGTTTTTAGATGTAAAAACTGGAAGCCATTACTGTTCAGATTAAGGCAATAAATGCTGTTTAAAAATGAAAAAGTCAATACTCAGATTTTGGTACATTTGGGAAAAGTGAAACAAAGTGAAGGAGAATGTGTCAACAGCAGGGCTTGGTGTGACTCCAGGGACTTCCTCCTGTCTGAGTGTTAAGACAACTGGACCTTTAACCTACTGTCACTCTTTCAGGCATGGGATTAAACCTAACAGAAATGGAAGCTTCTACCACCTCTCCTCTCCGTCCCAGTACAAAAATGTTGCTGTTTCTTTGCATCCATGTTACCAACATGTTGGTGGAGAGACCCTCGACCCCATGGCACTGACCCATTTCTGCATCTGATTCACTCTTCCACTCGTCAGTCACTCAAGAAAACATTCTTTCGCGTGCTCACCACACCCCTTCCACGGATCCTTCTCTGACTTCAGTACAAAGAAATGGACTGGAAAACTAGGCAAACTTTGTGAAAAAGACAAACAATACTGCATTTAAGGAAAGATCTGTAACAAACACAAGTCCATTGTGGCCAGCAGCTTGCTCAAAAGGCAACTTCACAGTGGGCCAAGGTTCAAACATAAAGAGGAAACATCTCTATGAAGAAACTTCTGTCACAATATTTTATGAATGCTCCTACTCTCCAAACATGACAGGACTGGGGAGAAGAGAAAGCAGCTTGCCAATTGGATCAAATTACTGGTGGAACAATGCAAGGGAGTATGTCTTTAGTTCTACACAGTTGTGAAAACTTCAAGACAAAAATAAATTGCATGACCCCCTGGTAACTTCCACTAGAACTTATAGGAACAAATTGTTTGCCTCAAGCTGGGTGGAATATACATTCAAATTCAGGCTCTTGAAGGAAATTATTAAGTAGAGTCATATTAGCTTTCTCTGAAGCACACTCGTTTCAGTATTGCTACTGTATAGACCAATTATGATACCTTTCCATGCTGAGAAATGATTGTTCTGCTAACACAGTTCTGGTAAGAATCAAAAGCACTACATTTTTAACCTTGGGGGATTTTTGTTATTGTTGCTCCCTTGCCAGTTCCTTCAAATGGAAAACATCTTCCATTAATCTAAATGCAAAATTTGTTTCAGCTTTCCAAAGTTACTTGAAAAATGTTAAGCACAAAGCAATAAAGTTTTTATGCTCTTAAGACCACTAATGCTTTGAGCTTCATATTCATTTTGAAGAAATGAACATTTTATGGTTCACAGAGGAATAGCTACATGAATAATATCTGAGATTATAATGCATCTAGCAGAAAAAGATTAAGTTTATGTAAACTATTTAATCAGATGTGAAATTTTCTCTAGAGGATAAAAATTCTGACCTATTTAAGTTTACTTTAAAAATACCAATATCATGTTTCTACCAAGGGAGCCCACCAATTTTCCCATTTATGTAATATAAATATTCATTAGAGACAAAACTTAAGATGTACTACATTGACCCAAGGATAATATAATGGATCTCCCTATATGAAAGAGATAAGATGCAAACTCAAGTTTGCTATTAGGTTCAAATTACTCAGTTAACCTTTAACTAATGAACAACAATTTTAGGTGAATGCCACTGGTAAAGACTATTGGAACTATGCAGTGGAATTTACTGTGTGGAAATACTTCTACTTTTATTGAATATATTTCCTAAGAGATAACATTTATGCAAATACACTGGGCTAAAAATGAATTAATAATATTTACTGCATTTCACACACACACACACACACACACACACACACACACACACAATTTAGAGGCTTCCAAACTTAAAAATATGGTAAGTGGCCCAAGATTATATTTCATGTCCACAAATACAAATGTCACAGTAGTTCCCAATGGTCCTTTATCCAGCCCTCAATGACCCAGAACTGCCCTCATTATAAATGTGGGAAATAACATCATGATTCTACTGTGGCCAGTTATTAAGGAGGAGACTATTTATCACTATGGAATTTTAACATCTGGTTTTCAAGGGGTATTGCTCATTAAATAATTTTTTCAATGTATCACTTAGTGAAATATTTTTTAATCAAATGTGCTATATCCTATGTGCTTTCTATCTATTGCACCTTCAGTAGTATTAAATTAAAGAATGAAAAGCAAGTTGTCTTTTACTGGAAAAATGACTTGAAAGCCCAGGTAAAGAAAAAACTATAACCAAGTACATTTTATAATGATAAGAAGACTACCAGACAGTCATGGCCACTCATTAACAGAGGGTGGCCCCTGAGTCCAGGACCCTGCTTTCCCACTGAGCACCCCATGATGTGCTGTCTGCATCAGAAGTTCACCCACTCAAGCCCTTCAAATTACAGTTATGCTAACAATGATAAGGAGGACAGAGAAGAAAGTGGGACCCAGTATTTTAATCGGTCCATTATTTTGGGTCCAGCTGAGACCATTGGGAAAACTGGTATTGATTTCAACATGGTGACATAAACGGTTTGATCAAGATGAACATATAAGAGTATACAGAAGGAGTATTTAATATTTTCCCTGTTCCCTATTTATATAACAGAAGTGGGATTAGAACAAATTCATTTTTGACATAAATTTCATTATACTTGAGGAATAAAATACATAAGGAAAAATGCACTCTTTTAAACTATACAGCCTGATGAGTTTTGACAAGTACATCTATACCCACGTAACTATCACTGCAGTTTAGGAACAGAGCAGGGAGTGGGGGTACAGCTCAGTGGTAGAGCACTTGTGAGGCCCTGGGTTTGACCCCCAGCACTGCAGAAAAGAAAGGGAGGACAAGAGGGAGGGAGGATGGGAGGGAGAAAGGAAGGAAAAAAGCAGAACATTTTTATTGCTCATGATGTCCCACATGCCACTTCATAGCTGACAATCCACCCCTGTTCATAGGTAACCATGGATCAACTTTGTTACCATGTATTAGATTTGTATGTCTCAGAATTTCCTAAGTGGAATCCTTGAACATGAATTTTCTGGTGTCTGACCTATTCAGCACTATGTTTCTGACATTCATCCTAGTTGTTGAGAACATCAGTGCTTTGTTTCTTTGATATTCTATAATTTTCACCTACCAATGGATGTTGCATGTTTCCAGCTTGGGCGATTATGAAAAGAGCAACTATGGATATTACTGTGTGGGTGTATGATTTCACTTCTCTTGGGTAAATGCCTATAAGTGGGAGGAACTGCTGGAGTGTAGGCGAATATATAAGAAGCTTCACTAGAAAAAATTAAAAACTGTGTACGAAAATGCCAAATTAGAACACACCTCTTGGTTCCTTGTTTTAACCATAGTTTCAACATTGATCTTGGGACTTCTTCCTTCTTCACATATCCACAATGAAAGGAGACTTATTCTGACTTCACTCAGACTAGCTGGCACCTACTTTCCCCAGTAATATTAGGCTAAAGTACAAACGAGTGGAAAGCTTTGTGAGGCCCAAATAAAAAAAGAGTTCTAAACAATCAGTTCAAATTGGAGTAATGTCAACACTTAACACTTGCAGAAATGTCCTCTGAAGCCCTCAGCAGACACAATTCTCAGCTCTTCCCTGGTAGAAAGGAGTCCACAACAAGCAGGTCTCTGCCAGGGTGACTGGCATCACAGTAGACTTGTTGTTCTGTCAAAGGTTCTGGATTAAGTACCATGGGCGTGGCTTGAATACCAACAGTCAAAGAACCTGGCAAAAGTACCAATTAAGCTTGGAGAAGGCAGAACCCAGTGTCCCTCCTCAATGGCACACCAGGTCCTGAACATGATAATGAACTTGTCTGATGCCATCCCAATTGTCAGTTCGGCTGCATTCCTCTTTCCTGATGAGGGGGAACACATCAATACTCAAGTTTTAAGAACTGAAGGGATTTGTTTTCCTTTAAAAAAGAAAAAACAGCTGCTGTTGTCCAAGTTCTTGTCCATTCCACATGAGCAGGGAATGAAAGAAAGGGGCTAGAGGATCTTGGAAGTCAGACATCTCGAGGGGAAAAGTCTCTGATTCCAACAGGGAGTTTCTCTGGCAACTGCAGAGTGCACACCATGCTCAGAGGTGCTCTGGTTTCTTTCCTCATGGACAATATATAAATACTGCTTTTATTGTCCACTCTGAGATGCTCATATCAGGAAACTGTTCTTACTAAGAATTTTAATATTTTTTACATCACTTGCTTGGAAGATTATAAAAGAAAGAGTCAGAAGTCATAAGGAGTTCCTTCAGGACAACTCATAACATTTGAGACAACTGAACTCTCCTGGACTTCACAGGTGCCCGTGATAGGAATTGTTCTGCACCATTCCTGCTCAGAGATATGTTGTGGCATCTCCTTCTGGGACTACCTCATCCAACCAGAAAGCCAGCTCCACAGGTTACTGGGAAAAGAACCAATAATCAGTATGGGCTATGGTTTGAATGCCCCTTCTAAAACTCATGTTGAGACTTAACCCCTGGTGCAACAGTATTAAGAGGCTGGGCCTCTAAGAAGTAATTAGGCCACAAGACACTGCCCTCATGCATGGAATAAGGCTATTATCTCAAGAATCTGCTAGATTAGTCACAATAAGAGAGAATTCAGCCCTTACCTGCATCTTGCTTTTCTGCCTTCTCCCACAGGATGATACTTGTCAGATATAAGGCCTCGTTCTTGGACTTCCAGTTTTTCAGGACCATAAACCAAATAAACTATTATTGTTTATAAATTACTCAGTCTGTGGTATCCCATTATAGGAGCAGAAAATGGACTAAGAAATTACCAAATGTATTCAAAACTCCTCAGGTCTCATCAGGCTTGTTAGGATCACTGTGGCCTACCAATTCTACAGAGGTTTCAACTTACTTTTCAAGTTTACCTCATCAACTGTAATCACACATTTGTTGTCCCATGCTTGGCTAGGTCCTGAGAATTTCTTAGACCTAAGAACACAATGTCATTTTCACAGCATCTTTGTACAAGTAGAGGTAGTAAAGCATGGCCCAGTACGGTAGTAAAACACTCATTAGATAAATGAACAAAAATAAAACCTTGCGAGTTTCTTGACTCACCCATACAATAAGGTCTAGTGCATTCTTCAGCAGGCTTAAGAACTTTCTAAAAGCGGTAAAAGAAAAACAATCATAGTCAAGGTCATGCTCAATTTTTTTTTTTTTAACTCAGAAATGTGTTTCTACTCCCTAGAAGCAGCTCAATCAAAGCTGTTCACAGAAAACAAATCTGAATTATGAAAATTGTGTGAAAATGAAGCTCTTTAATGACATTTGCAACTATCTTAGTTAGTATTCCTTCTCCATCTTTCCCCTATGAACACAGTTCCTCTCAAATGCCCTTTCTTGACCTCTACAGTTGTTACTGTTCAGCATAACTACAGTCTCAACATTGTCAAACCGTTTCACAGTGACACCATGTCTCAGGCAATGTTAGGCCACTGCCAACAAGTAGCGAGTAACCTGTGCTGACAACACATTACAGCCCTGCCATAAACAATCATCGTCTCGCTGAAGCAAAATGGCAGTCAAATTAGAGCAGAATATGTAACAACACGCATGGTAAATTGGCACAGCAGCTTGCTAAACAAACACAGGACAGTAGCCACACACGAGATGCAGAGCTACAGCCGCATCACACTGTCCATGCTTGTGCAGGCCAGGAGCTGGACACGGGCCTCCCTGCGCCAACAGAGTCCCTGTAGGAAATGAGTGGGAAGACCCGGGCCCTCAGTTCCTGAAGTCTCACTCTGATGAGGATTCAAGAAAATGATGCCAGATCTTGATTCACAAATGAGAAGCAGGAGTATATTCAAAATAAAACAGTTTTCAGGACCAGTAAGCAGGCAGGAGGAGGATCAGCTACATAATTACACCAGGGAGTAAAGGCCAGGCCCATCATGTGAGGACAATGCCTGAGAAACAATGGGGCCAAAAGCAGAGGCTGGACACCTGACTTCCTTACAAGGCAAGGAAAGGGAAGGGCTAGCCATCCTAGTCAGGGAACAGCACTGAATATACTCAATTCACTGAGCAAAACACAAGCTCCGAGACCATGTGGGTTGACCTTGAAGGAGATTCTCCTCACCTCAGTTCTCCAACAGATTGAAACTAAGCGTGAATGATAGATGGTAAAGTATTTCTGTCTCTGTCCATGATGACTCTGAAAACTGTGATAGGAAAAACATGGCTGAACACATGGGCAAGAAACAAAGAGACCCAACCGAAGGTAAGCAGAGGCAGGAGACCAAGAAAAAGCCAAGTTGTCCCTATAAATCCCAGCCTAAGATCACAATAAAAATGAACATGCGATCAGCTGAGTGATGTTTTCTGACTGTCAGTGAAGGACTGAGCCCCAGGAACCCTGATGTAGAACTGACACCACCTCCTTGACAGAGCCGGGGAGACGCTCTTGTAGGTTCTTGGTAGCTTGAAAGCCATTTGTAGCTGTGGTCATGGGAAGAGATCAACCTGAACCTCTGTGAACCTGCCCCTCAAGACTGGAGCCCAAGGGAAGGTGCTCCCCTTCACTGTACGCAGGACCCGAGTGCCTGCTCTGTCCACTCAGCCCAGCACCCGCAGCCCTCCAGAGAAAGTGGAAGAGGAGGGAGCCCTGGGTGATTAACCCAGTACCCTGCTAATCTAATTAAAAGTCAAATACACAATACTCTCTTCAAAATCCAAATGTTCTTTACAGAAACATCAAGGAGGAAGGGAGTAGAGCGAAATGGCCCCACGAAGGTAATCAGGATGCATCTTCAGGGACGTGTGCCCGATTCCTCACAGCTCATTATCAGTGCTTGGTGCCATCAGAGAACACCTAGAGACCACATCATTAGCGTCCTACACATTCATTATGCCACAGATGGAAACACCATAACAAAGCAGCCCCAGTGTTCAGGGAAAGATAAGATTTCAGTCTCCAGCTCCAGAACACTTACTAGAGTTCTTAGCAAAACTGCTGTTACAGGGCTGAAAGTTACGGGCTGGTTCCTTCCACAAAAAAGCCATAATCCAATAATTAATGAAATTGGAGCATTACTTTTTTTTTAGTGTATATGATTAAAAACCTAAGGAAATGGTTTATTCTCACATTTTTAGTTTTGACATTACAAGGTCAATGGTGCTCCTAATAAGAATAATTTAGTATGCAACACAATAATCCAATTAGCTGTATAAAAGTTCTGCATCTTTCCATAAACCAGCTGAAATTAGGAATAAACTTCCAACTCCCCCACCCCCGCCCCACAAAGCTAATGTACAAGAAGGAGGAAGAAGTCAGCTATACAGTGTGAGCTTCAGAAGGACATCACAAGAGGCCAAAGTCTCCACCTAAAGGAAGCAAGGAAGTAAGGAAGCATGTGGGAAAGCCTTTCTGAGGAAAAATCTGCCTCAACTAAAGTTCCCTAAAACGTGGGGAGAGCTGGACAGGACAGCACACACCATTGTACTTTGTGGGGCTCTGCTTTGCAATGCAAATGTCAAAAGAAGCATGCCAGGGAGAAAAGTGCAAAAAATTAAAAAAAGAATTTGTTTCATCGTGAATTTTTTTTTTTCTGTTAAAATTGCTCAGTCTTTGTTTTATAAAAAAACCAACAAAGTGGCTTTGTGTCCAGAACACCTACTGTATTCTGTAACTAGATTCTGAAGGCATATGGGAGGGACTGGGTCCCCTGAGCCCTACTCAAACACTCTTTTCTCTGAGTCATGGTGAGGACTTCAACTCGACAACCACTAACCAGTTCTAAGTCTTAAAACATTCCTGCTGAGACAGTCCAATAGGCAAAAACACAGCTCCGCCACTGCATTGTCACTGCCCCATCATCTTCAGCAGATATGGAAGAGCCATCTGCTATGGACAGTTGACAAGGCTCTGTCTGCTACATAAGATGACAAAGACAACATATTTGTGAAGCTTAGAAACTAGTAAAGGAACTCGTGTGAATCAAAAGAGAAGAAAAAGCAAAGCTTTGTGGAAGCAGTAGCTGTTGAAACATGTGCTATGAAAAGAGTGTTGGCAGTGTGGCCAGCACAGGTGGGTGGGTTGGGGAAGAGTGTGGGGATAGTGAGCAGCGGGGGAGCCCGGCCAAGGAAGGGCACTAAGGGTCGCATCTGGTGCATGAACAGTTCTCAAAATCGATCAGGTTACAGAGGACCTGAAATTCATGATGCTCTCTAAAACATAAGAAGCTATTTGTGGAGCCTTATAGAATAATAAAATATTAATCCCACTTAAGAGGAAAAAATAATCTATGCTTGAAAGTGTCTGAGCAAAGACTGGAATGAAAGAAGTAATTTAAATTACATTATTGTTTATACTTTTTATTATTGGGTGAAAAACACAATCATGTGGTTCTTACGGTAGAATATTTTGATACCCATTGCAGTGCCAGTGTTTGGCAGAGCATAACAATTCCTAGAGTTGTGGGAGAGTAGGTACCAAAACTGATACTTCACTCAAAGCAATTTAAAAACTAAAAAGAACGAATTTTTTTTAAAAGTTCTTATAATCTGTAAAATGGAACAGGGCAAAAAGTATGCAATAGGTTTAAAAAAATGGAAATGGAACACTAAATTTTTTAGTTTTTGCTTTTGTCTTAAGAATATTTTCCAAACTAAGTTGAATTTTAGCTTTAGATTAAAGTCCTTACAAATCCACAGATTAAGAGCATACAAAGCTCAGGGCCCACCCAAGATAAGAAAGATAAAAAGAGACTTCCCATAAGAAATAGCACATGGCAATATATGAATCAATGCAAATACTTGCACACACAGAAACTAGGTAACTAATGATTCAAGAACGCCAAGAAGAATCTTAAGAAGAGTCAAAATTTTCTAAAATGAAGATTTCCTTATTCCATTCCAGGAAAAAGGTCAGGATAGACACAAAATGACATCCTGTCACGCCAGAAAGCAAGTACTCAAAACAATGAAAGAAGCACATTATAAGGACACGGAAGACAGTTGAGATCTGTGCCACTGGCCAACTCTGTAACAACAAGTGCTAAAATTATGAAGTGCATTAATTAATTCAAGACCACTGGGGTACACAGGAATTCATATGAACAACATAAAGAAACTACAACAAAAGGAAACCTCACAATGCCTCAGTTCAAACATCTCTTATGAAGCTGTAGTGATTGAAACGGCATAAAAACACAGCCAATGGAACAGGACAAACAGCCCAGAAATAAACCACCCATTTTGTGGTCATTTGATATTCAGTGCCAAAAAACCACACCAGAGAAAGACAGCCTTTTCAAAGAGTAGTGCTAGGAAAACTTGGATATCCACTAGTATGTCAACTGAATTTGAACACTTACTTGATACTCCATACAAAATCAACTCAATGTGTACTGAACACTTAACACCTAACACCGGAAACTGAAAAAAACTACCTGAACAGGGGGGTAAAATGCTAAAAGGGTAATACTGGGCCAGCTGGCAAAATGGAAAGACAGATGACAGATGAAAGCATTATGCCAAAATAACATCTATAGAGGTTGATAAATTACACTGTGTTTATGTAAGAGAATGTCCCTATTCTTAAGAAATGTAAATTGAATTATTTATGAGAAAGTCATAATGAATGCATCTTACCCTCAAATGGTTTCAGGAAAAAAAATACACATAAGAGAAAACTGACAAATGGAGTAAAACAAGAACCAGAAAATCTGGATAAAGGACATACAGTGTTATTTACACATAAGTCACTTTACCAATAAAATGCTAAATTTAAAAAAATTACAGAAAAGAATTAATCAAAATTGAAAATCACAGTAATCAGATTCAATACCACATTAGATAAAGAGCCAACAAAATGGAAGATAAATATAAGGAATTCTCTGACATGCACTGAAGAAGAGAAAAAGAAGGTGTAATGAACAATTAGTCTCAATTCAAGAGGAAAGGAAGGAAGAGAGAATATTGAGTAGGCAATATTTGAAAAGAATCTGCATAGACAGTTGTTCAAAATCAATGAAAACTATCAAATCAACAACATAAGGAACCAACAAATCATAAACAAGACATAGAAATGAAATGAAACTAAAATCATGAAAAATGTAGAACACCAAAGACAAAGAGAAGATTTAAATGTAGAGCAAGAACAAATTACATTCAATAAAGCAAAAACTAAATGCAATTGCCATTTCAACAGTAGAGTTAATTCAAAATGTAATAAAGATTGAAGAATGCTATAATTTACTTAGAATTTTATACAGTAAAAAATATTTTTTACAGATTAATAAATCTTTAGAGGAAGTGATTTACCTAGAATGAAAATAAGCCAAGTTGGGAGGTCTAAAACACAAAGAAAAACAAAGATTTAAAAATGGAGAGAGAGGTTTGGGGATATAGTTCAGTTGGTAGAGTGCTTACCTTGCATGCACAAGGCCTTGGGTTTGATCCCAAGCACCAAAAAAAAAAAAAAAAAAAAAAACAATAGCAAAACAAAGCAACTAAAAATGGAGGAAGGAATGGTAGTGTTGCTCAGTGGCAGAGCACTTGCTTTAAGTGAGGCCATAGGTTTCATCCCCAGTACTGCTTTTAAAAGGGGGACTTTATGGTTGTTATGGTTTAGAAATGAGATGTTCCCCAGAAGCTCATGTGTTGACAATGCAAGAATTTTCAGAGGTGGAAAGATAACATTATAAGAGGTATAACCTCATCAGTGGATTGGTCCACTAATATGGATTAACTAGAAAGCAAATGTAGGCAGGCGGGATGTGGCAGGAGGAGATGGGTCACTAGATGCACAACTTTGGGGTTTATATTTTGTCCCTGGTGAGCAGAGCTCTCCCTGCTTCCTGACCCTTATGTGAGCTAAGCAGCTTTTCTAAGCTGGTCCCTTCCACCATGATGTTCTGCCTAATCTTAGGACCAGAGCTATGGAGTTGGCCAACCACAGACTGAACCTCTGAAACTGTGGGCCAATATAAATTTTCCTGCTCTAATTGTTCTTGTCAGGTCTTCTGCTCACTGTGACACAAAATTTGAAACAGTGATCAAATCTAAATAATTATGATATACATAAAATAATATCATCTTCTGTTAAAGTTAAAAACAGAGTTAGAGCTTAACAAAAAGTATTCAAGTAACTTTCTATTAAACAGTATCTTTCCTATACTACTGAATTAACATTATACTTTTATAAGTCACTACCAAATTTCTACAACAGCTGCCAAAAGAATTGAAATGAAATAATAAAATAAAAATTGAGAAAATAAAAAGAGTGTCAAGAAATGAGAAGAAAAGTAAGAAAATACAGAAATAGAATGAACAAAGTAAATTTAAATTTATCTAGAATTATCATCTAGTAAAAAGACAAAAAGCTCCACTTAAAAGAAAAAATATTATTGGATCAGACTAGCTTAAAAATACCCACTTAGGCCGCTTTAAAGAGACATACCTAAAACTTGATGAGACAGTGTGGTCAAAAGTAAAAGGATATTAAAAACGTGCATATATCTGGGAAATAGCAACTGAAAGTATGCTATTGTAGCTGTAGTAAAATTCAACTAAATAGACTTTAAAAAATTCTATAAAATGAGTCAGTAGAATAAAATATTCAATTCATCAAGAGGATGTAATAATTCTAAAAGTATATGCAATGTTACCTAGTCTAAGGGGAAAAAAACTTGGAAACAATTTGATAAGACAATCCATACTCACGCTGGGAGATTTTGACATACATAATTCAATATGTGATATATCACACAGAAAAACAACTACTAATAATGTTATTCCAACAACAAAATTAACGTGCTTTTCGTTACACATTTAGAAATAATTCAATAATTGCTATGTGTGTGTATATATATATATATATTTTTTCAAGCTTTCACAAATTATTTAGGGAAAATAACAACATAGGGGTCATAAAGGAAGTAGGTTTTAAGGAATTACAAAGGACAGCATCCCAGAATCCATGTTCCTAGCAACAAAAAGAAAAAAAAAAATCTAAAAAACAGCTACATATCTGATGTCAGGATATATGCCAAATATGTCAAAGAAATAAACATAGATAAAAATATAAAATGTTTTTAATTAGGCAATAATAAAAATATTACATATTGAAAATCCACTGAATAAAGCTAAACTAGCTAACAGTGGGAGGAAAATTTGTAGTCTTAAAATAATTAGATTTAAAAGTGATTAAAAAGAATGAACCAAGCATCTATCTAAAAAGTTCTAAAAAGATCAATGAAACTCAAAAAATTGAAAAAACTTAATAATCATGAACAAAATAATAAAAGTACAAACATAGAGTGAAGTACAAAAGCAAAGAAGGAAAAAGCAAGGCTAAAAGATGCTTCTTTAAAGAGGCTAATAAAATTTTTAAAAAGTCGAGCTGGGGCTGTAGCTCAGCAGTAGAGCTCTTGCCTCACACATGTGAGGCACTGGGTTTGACCCTCAGCACCACATAAAAATAAATATATAAAGATATTGTGTCCATCTACAACTGAAAAAAATATTTAAAAGTAAATAGATATATAAAGTCTTAAAAAGACCAAAAACAGAAAACAATTTAAAAACAGAAATGGCACCAATAACCAACTTCAACAAAGAGAAAAATTACAAAGCAGCAAATGTGAAAAATGTAATAAAGTTATCTAAATTATTTAATAAATGTGAAAACAACAGAAATAGAAACATTACTGGAAGTATCAGACAATGAAATTGATGAAAAAATAGATAAAATATATGAAGAGAATTCTAATATTTAAAGAATAAGAGAGAAAAAATTTTCTACGAAGTTCTAGTCTAACGTGGTTTAAATAACTTGCCTATTGATGAACTCTGGCTTGTTGCCTGATTTACTAAATAAAGTTTTATTGACACACAGCCACACTTTCATTTATGTATTGCCTATGGCTGCTGTCACACTACAATGTGAGAAATAAGTAGCTACAACAGAAACCATATGGTCCACAGAGCTTAAAATATTCAATACTTAGTCCACACAGGAAACTTTTGACAGATTCTTAGTTTGAATTATAAATTCTACCAAACACTAAAGGCAAAAATAATTCCATCCTGCAATTCATTTTATTAGGTGATGTCAACCCTTACAAAATGATTAGAGAAAAAAAATTAAAAGACAATTGCATTCATGGACTTAGACAAAAAAGTCATAAATAAAATGTCAGAAAACAGAATCCAGCATTGTGTGAAAAATATAATACATCACAATCAATTTGTGTTTAACCCAGGAATTATAGATTGATTTAACATTAGAAAATCAATTATTGTAGTTTATCACACTAACAGGTTAGAGGAAAATCCGATTATCACTTCAATAAGTCATTCAACAGTCAATCATGACAAAAATCGAATCTCAACAAACTAAAAATAGAAGGAAAATGTCCTTAATTTGATAAAGGCTATCTACAAACAAAGCAAAACCAAAAACCTGCACTGTATTTAATGGGAAATATTTAAAATGCTATTTTTAAGATTAAGGCAAAGGATTCTGCTATCTTCGCTAATGTCATTTTATTAAATGTCACAGATAAATGGGTGAACATTAAGATTGGAAAAGAAAAAATGAAACTCTCGTTATATACAAATGATATGACTGTGTACACAGAATCTAGATGAAACTGCAAGTGAATTTACTAGAAGTAATAATAGTGTGACCAGGTTGTTTCAAACTGAATATACAAAAATCCAAGGCATTTCTATATACCAGGAATGCATTTTAGAGCACATGGTATTTTTACTATAGAATATGTTAACATAAAAATCAACAGTTTTGACCATTAGTGGTATTAGGTACACTCATAGTATTATGCAATCATCACTACCATCTACCTCCTGACACTTTTTCATCATCCCAAACTGAAACCTCACTTCCACTGAATGATCACATCCGGTTGCCTCCTGCCACCAGCCCACAATGATCACCATTCTACTGTGACTATTTAAGGCTCTGAGTATGCATGGAATTGTATGGCATGCGTCTTTTGCTAACTGACATGTCTCATTCTGTATAACATCTTCAAGGTTTGTCCATGCTGTAGCACAGGTTGGTATTTCTTTCCTTCCTAAGGAAGTAATATTCCCTAGTGTGAGTGGCTTTACAACATTGGTTTATTCCTTCATCCATGATGGGCATTTGGGTTGCTTCCACCCTTCGGCAGTTGTGAATATTGCTGCTATGAACATTGGTGTACACAAACTGTTCAAGTCCTTGCTCTCCTTTCTTCTGGGTATAGACCCAGAAATGGAAATGCTATAAACACAATTTTTAAAATATCATTTATAATGCCAATAAAAATAGAAACAAATCTAATAGAAATGTGCAAATATGTGACAGAGAAACAGAAAAAAAACATAAAATTTTATGAAAGGACAAAAAATATTTTAATAAATGAGCAGGAATATTGTATTCAAGAAATAGAAAAACCCTATTATCATAACAATTTCACTGCCTTCTAATTTCCTCAATAGGCAGTGCAATTCCAATGAAAATCCCAATTTATTAAGGGTTTGGTACGGTAAGTCATAAAACTGCTGTCAGTCTCCACCGTGAGTTTTTCATTGTAGCTTCGAGCTCAAGGAGGTTACCAGCAGTAACTCAACATATTCTTCAATAGCAACAGAATTTTGCCCACCTGGGTCGAGTTACTGTGTCAAGAATTTTAAAAAATTGTGATCCTTCTAAGACACCTTGAGTTTACTTTTAACAGCTAAGTTTAATATTTCTAAATAGTTCAAAGGCAAGAGAAGGATCAAAGAATAAATTTTCTTTCACCAAAAATTCATTCCTTTTTTACATACTCCAGGTGGTCCTTATTACAGGTACCATCTATACAAAAAACAGATTGAAATGAAAAAGCCACAAAGCACATCAACTGTATCAAGTGATACTAACATTCACATGACATGTTTGTGCTGCTCCTTAGTCATTCACAGAATTGCTCAAAGTGTGAAGGAATAAGAAAGACAAGACCTTGATTAACTGAGCATTTGACCATGAAACTTTTAGGAATAGGTTTTTGTACAGTACAATAATATAGAAAAGCATTCCCACTATCACAAGGGAACATCAACTGGCTGTGGAATTTCATTTAAGGATGGGTTTATCTTCACAGGTAGTTTGCATGTTGTAGATAGAGCTACCAATTCCATAAAGTCCTCTTTAACTTAAATTTTAAAATGACTTAATCTTAACAAAGACTCCTTACTGTCATGAAAGCATGCTTATGTTATCAGGTTTAAGTGGGAAAAAGTGCATAGAACATCTAGAATAACATCGACAGTATGACATATCTATAATATGATCACTAATGTGTAAGGAAATACATAAAGATCAGGAGATAGGTAAACATGTTAACTGTGGGAAATGAAAGAACAGTATGGGGCTTTTGTTGTTTCTACTCTTTCTACAGTGGTCACAGAGGGTTACTGGATGATGTACCTGAACACAGTATGGGGGTCAATAACATGGGAGATATCTATGATCATCCGGGCAAAAATGGAAAGGCAGGCCCATTCTGAAGACTCATTACAAGCCACAGATTCCAGCATAAACCACCACTGTTCAGAACAGATACAGCAAGGACAAAAGACTTGTAGCACACCTGTTTAATAATGACCAGAAGGGGGGCAATGCTTCTCTAAGGCTGTACCACTCATTGCCCAGTTGTCCTAAGAGTGGAATGTGCCGGATGTCATTATTTTGGAATAGACTGTCACAGATTTGGGAGGAACAGAATATTTCTTTTTGTGCTGACTCATAACTTTCAACCAGTCCAGTTTAGCCTGAATAAGACCCTATTATATGTTATACTGAAGTGGTTTGGGACAGAGTTCCTGCAAGCCTAACAGCCCCACAACGATCATGTACTAAACTAATGAAGAACCTCAGAAACCCTCGACCCTGAAATAATATTCCCACATCTATTTTTTCAAGCTGAATAACCAACTGCTCATGCCTGACCAACCTTCAGAGGAACTCAAAACAGCACAAAAGCTTTTGTGTTTGGCATACATGTACACACACTAACACACGCTCTCCTTTTCACTTTCTTTTTTTGAGGAAAACTGATCATGTAAGCCTCGCTTGAGGCTGTAATTTTTTAGAAGATGCCAGCATAGTTAGTTGTTTTCAAGTTTAAAAAAGTGCACTCTTGTACTCAGAGACCTATTGTTTTAATTTATGCAAAGCTTAAAACATTTTGTTAGGCCTGAGTGAGACCATCTGTGCAAGAAATAAAGGATGCCTAAGGGTAAAATAGGCAAGAATAGTAATGCTGAATGTATGGAAGGTGGTAGGCGGCCTATGGGTTTTGCAACTACTGCTGTGACCTTTACTACTTTAGAGAAGAAACAAGGGTAATTTCCATATATTGGCTCCTCTAGAAAAAGCAGAACATTCCTCCCCTCTTCCTATCTTTCTCTTCATTCGTGAATAAAAAAGGTGGCAAAGCAGAGTCTACATTGAGAACTATAGCCAGTTTTAAAAAACCATGCTTTAAGACACACACACACACACACACACACACACACACACACAGTGTGAAGGGAGAGAGACTAAGAAGCTGAGGGAATGAGAAAGCAGGTTGGTGCGGTTGACTCAAGGGATTTGATATCTGTTCTCAAATACTACAAGAGTCATCTGAGTCATCTTGTAGAAGACCCAGGAAGCAGTGAGTAGTTACTGCCTGTCAGGCACTTTATGAAGGGTATTCACATTTAATTTATCTAATTGTTGAAGTATATTTAATGAGAAAATGTTTTCTGAATTGTATAATCCCCTCAAACAGAATAAGAGCCAATAGAAAAGATGCAAAGAGATGTCCTGATGGAAGAAGAAAGCAATGAAGTGGAGAAATAGAACCCGGGATGGACGGATGGCCAGTGAAGATGATAAACTGCCGGTCCTGACAATATTCTGGTGCGGATTGAGTGACCCCTCGTCTGGATGCTATTTGATCTTGGGAGTTAAATATATTCCATCCAACTGAACAATTTCCTCCCTGAATCACTCATGGAGGTCTACGGGTTCATGACAAGGGAATTGGAATGAATGTGTAGTCTCTGAACCAAAGAACACCTCTGTAACTACACTTGCAATGTGTCTGGTGAGGACTCCCCCACTATCGCCCACCGCAGAACGTCTGCACCTGCTAAGCTATGCTGTCACCTGGACCAAGGACCTGCACAGTGAGCACTGTGCCACACTCAGACAGGACAGGCTGCTCTGACCAGGGGCTACTTGATCTCTAGCAGGCTTCCTCCAGCTCCAGCTCCTCCCCCACGCAGCTCTGCTCTGCAGGCTGGAGGCACTGGTCTGATCCAGGTGTGTTCCAACAGCATTTCCCAGAAAATCAAAGCTTTTTTTCAGAGAGAGCAACTCTGGAAAATGATGGCTTTCTTCCTCCAACTCTCAAATTAACATTACAAAGGCCTGACCTTATGTGCATTAAGCATTCCCCAAAGAAGCCTGAGAATATTTTGCGAGTTTGTTCATATTGCCTTTCTTTCTTTTGATTACCTTAGGGACTTATTAAGAAATCCATGCTTCTGCCCCCTCCCATTTTTCTTACAGGGGCCCCACAGGAACTGTGAATGAAGGAATGGAGAAAGAACCCACACCAAGAGTGTAATAGTCACATCAAAGACAAAAAAGACTTTTATTTACCAAAAAAAAAAAAAAAAAAAGCTTTAAAATACTTCAAAAAAGTAATAAGCACTTTTATCTAGGGTATATATTTTATAGAAACATTTACATATAGCTACAGTGTACAGAGCTATAAATATCTCTTATTTGACACCTCTTAGATATGACATAGAATTAGTTTTAAAACAAAGGCAAGTATCAAATGTAAAGGCACTAAATGCCCCCAAAAATATCAAAATGATTTACGTTACCTTCCCTGTTATGTACTCTCATTCTACTACTGGGGCCTAAAACCTATGTCAAAATCAAAATGGAGAAGGCAGATTTGTATGAGAGGGACCAATGCTGATGGGATGAAGGAATACGTATCTCAATCCAGATTTCAGGACTATGAATCTGATAGCAAGCAAGACAGAGGGAAGGCCAAGAAGACTGAAGATTTCCCCCTGACTATTCAGGCTCCATATGTGTAGGAGACATTGAGAATTCTCCAGTGCCCAGGAGTGCGGTTCCCTGTCAGACACAGCCAAACAACACGAACATCACCTCAAGGTCAGTCCACTTCATCACTATTCTTCAAGATCTAAACTGCACACAATTCTTGGGTTTCTTCTTCTAAGCATAAGTTTTGATTTCTGATTTCACAGTCATGAGGTAATTTAAATCAGAAACCATTTAATTCAAACTTATATTTTCACTACAAACATCTTATAGGCTTAAACTAAAAGAAGAAAACTGTAATTGCCCATAATCCCATCAATTAAAGGTAGTTGCTGTATTTTGATGTATCTTTGCTGTTTTATATGCATATACATATTTACTTTCTCAAGTTAATTTACCATTATTGTATTAAACTAGAAAGCTGTATGTTCAATACCAAAAATGAAACCCAAGTCTTG